>JABVXW010000381.1:0-48573 GCA_013365375.1 Litomosoides brasiliensis
TGTTTTATATTTTCACATTGTCCGCATTTTACGTTTTCATATTTTTATTTTGTTTTATATTTTCACATTGTCCGCATTTTACGTTTTCATATTTTTATTTTGTTTTATATTTTCACATTGTCCGCATTTTACGTTTTCATATTTTTATTTTACGTTTTCAAATTACCCGCATTTTACGTTTTCACATTGTCCGCATTTTACTTTTCATATTCTATGTCATAAGTTTAAATGTATTTAAAAGTACATTAATCAAAAAATATCCGACGTGTTTGCAAATATATTTTTCGTTCCTTTTTGCTAAACAATAAATTTTAGAGGAGAAATTTGTAATTGAAAGAGTGAAAGATTGCACAACGATGAATGACTGATAATTTTAAAATGAAATTGTCCACTTCTTCGGATATCACAATTATTGAATAGAAGTTAATTGGTTAGAGTAATACGTGCATTTCATAATTTAAAGAATCAAAAAACAAAAAAACCACGCATTATCTTTGAATGAATAATGTGAGAACGTCCCTCTCCTCTCTACAACCAAACCTCCAACAGGTTCTGTTGACCATTGGAGGTAGTTATGTGTACGTGTATTTTCGGCTAGCACCATCGTTTTTTTTTTGTCGGCTGATCTATGTATGTGTAGGATGTGTGTGTGTGTGTGTGTGCGCGTGTGTCTGTCTGTCTGTGTGTGTGTATGTGTGTGTGTGTGTGTGATAATAGTATTCCGTTTTTGATGAAATAACCCGTAAGGAGCACAAGTGCAGCTGAATGAATGAAAAGGGTCAGTGAGATTGAGATTATGAAGGAATAGCATACAGCTGAACTCCACCATCCCTTTTGTGTGATGACCTTCGTCCACTACTACCACTACTACTACTACTACGACTGCTACTACGACTACTACTACGACTGCTACGACTGCTACTACGACTACTACTACTACAACTGCTACTACGACTATTATACTACGACAAGTAGTAGTAGTGGTACACTACTACTATTACTCTTAACTTTTATTGAAGTGAAACTTTTCTTCAATAACATTTTTTTTTCTAATATCGCACTAACAACAATAATAATATTATTTTATTCTCTTCCATATTTTCTCCTTTTAAATTTCATTTTTGAAGTATTTCAATAATTTTTGCAAAGTTATAGCTAAATGAATTTATCAATAAGTTTTGTAGCTCATATGTGCCAAACAATGCTATTGCATTTTCCCTCTCTCTTTCTCTCCCTCTCTCTCTCTCTCCCCGTTTCATTCCATTTATATTTTCATTGTAAAATATTTTCATTTTAATTAACTAATTCTAATTAACTTTTAGAATTTAAAAGTTTACATTGCAATGCTAGAAATAATCATTGAAAATTTGATCGAAATGTTTCATTTTTATTTTTTTTTCCACTTAATTTTTAAAAGTACAATTAGTGAAAATTTTAAAAAAAATGATGTAATCGTACTGAATACGTTCCGGAACAGTTCCAACCACTTCCTGTTAGTTGATTTTTGTGAAACGGCACGTATTGCCAAAGAGGCGATGAAAAAAGAAGTGAGTAAAATTAGAAGAGTTGCGAGACATTTTGTACAAAAAAAATAAAAGAAGCATTTCCTGATGTTCTTTTAAAAGGCAATTTAAACTTAACTTTTCCATATGTTGAAGGTGAAGGAGGTGTGTCTCATATAAATTACACGAGAAGTCTTAGCCTTACATCGATTGTGCTAGTTGGCATAAATCAGAAAATTTAAAGGTACCTAAAAATATCGAAATTATCTACCTGTCGCACCTGAGCTCAACCCTAATGAGAGACTTTAGTTGTATATAAAACAGAACACTTCGCATAATAAAGTATATCTATGTATCTATAGATCCATGCGCTCGACGCTGTAGTCAATTCTTCCGTATAATACCATGAGAATCCATAACACTTACCTGTAATAAGTCTACTAGCGTCACGTACTGCAATGACATCAGTGTACGCGTTCAGACATTTATGTGCGGAGTGAAGAAATTAAAAGAAAGAAAAAAAACATATCAAATGATAAAAGTATGAAAGGGTCTGTACGTGAAAACTTACGGATTTCAAATGAACGTTTACGACTGCGTTTTAATAAAAAATATAATCAAACCCTCTGGCGTTTTACGTTGTTAGTGATGCGGGAAAAGCTAATTTAGTAATACTTAACACCTGTCATTTTAGGGAGAAAGCAATAGAAATTTAAAATATAAATTTAGAAAATTTATATTAAAACAATTAATTGTAAAATATTTCTTTTTAAATTTCTTGCTTTAATGATAGTATTACTAACTTCGCTTTTCTCACATTTCATTTTACAATAATTATTACAAATGCTATTGCTATTTCGGATAATATTTTATTGCATTTTAAAATTTATCAAATTATTTATAAATTAATTTTATATGTATTATAAGTTATAAATTTTTTTTAACTTTCTAAATTTTGCTATTTTAGGCTTAGCATAAAATTATATTGCTAATAATAATTATCACTGGTGACATGAGATATAAAGAGATAGATACCTTAATGAGATGAGAGAGAGAGAGAGATGAGATAGATACCTTAAAGAGAGAGATATTAAATGAGATAGATACCTTAATGAAATGCAAACACAAACCACAGGCTATGAATGATGCGTATAGAAAATAATTTTAACTTTATAGCTTTATCAATCTAATTTTATCATATCAGATCGGTTTGTTGTAATTTCATTTACTGTTTGTAAAATGAAATTTTCCGTAGAAATAAACGTTTCATCTTAAAACGTATTCACTCATATACAACATGCATAGTGGTAGTAGAAGCTATCGATACCATCTGTAGTAGGTCACATCCAATGCTCACATCAATTTCAACTTTGTTTACCGTTTACGTTTACATCTACTACGTTTTAAGATTGACAGATAAGAAATTGGTAGTTTCATAAATTCTTCCTAAATTCATAAATTCTTCCTAAATTATACAATCATTTCAGTCTTACTCAACTAAGCCTGAAATCATTTATATAAATTGTTAATAGTGTTAGAGATGACGTACGGCATTTTACGCGTTTCATCTATCTCCTCCTATACGTCCAGTTAATAATCTGAAAAATATTGATATATCACAGGTAAATGATTCAACATGATGTTTAAAAGTGATCAAGCTATTAAGATGTTATCATTTTATCACTTCAGTTACTATCATTTCATCTAACTATAAACATATCATTATCATATCGCTCTGTAAAAATTTCATAGAGAATTTATTTGACTTTTCTATCTATCGAATTTTATTTTTTAAATTATTTCATCTTTAACCATATAGAAATGATTGACCTTATCTCTCTCTCTCTCTCTCTTTCTCTCTTTCTCTCTCTCATAGCTCTCATTTGCTTCATTCAATTCATTTAATTGAGCACGAACAATGAAATCATTTCAGACAGAAATCTTCCAACTAATTCCAATAAACGTATAAATTATTCATTTTTTTTTTATTAAAAATGTCATTTTAATTTTCTCTCTTTTAACTTTCCGATTAATTCAACGACTTATGATTGTTTAGCTTTTTAATTCATAATTTTTTTTTAAACAATCAAACAACTGAACTGTACTTTTCTTTTTTCAATGTACCTCTATAACATCAATAGATGTAAATAGTATGTTTTGAATTTTCACTTTTTAGCAAAAATTACTCTTTTTGTTCTAGCTTTTTTAAAAATTTCAAAAAAAAATTTCATCTTTAAAATTTTTTCAAAAAAAAAAGAAAGAAATAACTTTAGTTAGTCTAATACATTGAATTTTTACGTTTTTAATGTTAAATTATCACTTCTCCACAAGGTCACTAAATGTTACAAATTGCATAAATAAGTAGTTCTACTACTTCTTTTTTCTGCTACAACGTTTCGATTATCCGATATCTTTTTAGATCAAATCGATTAATGAGTTATAATAATCCGATCGATTGAATTGTAATAATCGATTAATGAGTTACAATAATCCGATCGATTGAATTGTAATAATCGATTGATGATCCGATCGATTGATGAATTACAATAATCCAATTTATTGGTGAATTATAATAATCCGATCGATTGAATTGTAACAATCGATTGATGAGTTATAATAGTCCGATCGATTGATGAATTATAATAATCCGATCGATTGAATTGTAGTAATCGATTGATGAGTTACAATAATCCGATCTATTGGTGAATTACAATAATCCGATCGATTGATAAATTATAATAATCCAATTGCTTGAATATAATGTTATTGATATGATATGACAGGAAGTGATAATTTCTTTTCAGTCCATTTTCTTTCTTTTTTTTCTCATTTCAATTCACTCATTTCCCTACCACATAAACATTCCCTAATGCACACATACATTCTCATTCGAATTGAAAATAATAATTTCTTTCAATAATTTTACTGCACTTTAATGATTGTTAAGTTTTCGGAGATTGTGTTCTGTCAAATTCCTTCTTTCTTTTCTTCTCCGACTTTTTTCTTTCAATTACATTTCTCTCTCTCTCTCTCTCTCTCGAGTGTTTTTTTGCTCTTCAAAAAAAAATTCAATCCTCCTTTTTAAGCATTTCCAATCCTTTTCCTCCTCCTCTAACTTTTGCCTTCCTCACTTCTTTCACTTTTGGCATCATTTCGACAATGTTTTTTTTTTAAATAATTATCAGTGATGCTATATCAACGATTATATCTTATCATAATTATCATGCATCCTGTAATTATTATAGATATTCAAGCAAACATAATTCAAAGGAATATGCGAACAGTTTTAATTTTTTGATTAATTATTACAATGAAAGTAAACTAAGCTAAAAAAAAGACAACGAGTACTAAATTTTAATATGAATAATTCAAATTAATTTCCATTAATATGCATATTTCATGCGTGAAATTTCCAGAAAATCCTGCTGCACCAATCAAAATGTCTACAGAGTAACGATAATATAGTCAAAAAATGGTACAGTTAATTTGCAAAAAAGAAAAAAAAAATTTAAATAGAATGAAATTAAAAGTGTGATATTTCATTTTTGATCGCTTTTAAAATTTCCCTTCTTCCGATCCATTCTTTTCATAGAAATGAAGATAGCGACGAAGGATGTTGTTGAAGATCAATGAGGTAATATAATGACTAAACAACATTGTTATCATTAATTGTCACCGACGAAATCAATGTCCTCCTCCTCCTCCTCCTTTAGAGCTCATTCTAATACTTCCGTTTCGTTTTTGTAAAATGACAATTTTTATTTTTCTATAATTTCACGCTACAGTATGTGACATTTAAGTATGCACTATGAGAGTGACCTGAGAAGTGAATGCGATCAACTAGGATTTGAATAGATAATAATCAATGACCCATACAATTCTTACAGAAACCATGGAAGCAGATATGTTTTGAATTCCAACCTTACTGCAACGTCATCTTTTAACCTCTTCCTCTCTCTCTCTCTCTCTCTCTCCCTCTCTCTCTGTCATACAGTTATAAGACATTTTAGGATCTGTTCACTAATGAATGACCTTTCAATCTGCTAATTAAACGACTACTCACTTCACGTAAAGTTCACATAAGATAGTTTTAATATATTCAAATTTGACATTCATTGTTGAATGAATGAAAGAAATCTATAAGGTTATCATTAGCAACAGGAAGATTTACCGCATGCGGAAGACAATTCCGCCAACGTTCCGCTCTGTTCCGTTTCATCGTTAAACGAAGAAATCTTTCAATTAATACCACATCTCTCTGTTCATCATATTACATACATCTATGTTCAAAAAATATTTTGAAATATATGAGACTGTGCTTTACTTTACGTTTTTTACTTTACGTTTTTACTTTACGTTTACTTTACGAACTTTACGTTTTGAAAATATGAGACTTTCAAATGAGATGATGAAGGTATGCTGAAATAAATGCTTACTTAGTGTATAACTAACTACTATATTTCATTTCATTTCAATGATCCTTTAAAGCTTTATACTTTCTTCAGTGATCCCTAAATTAGAAATTACTTTTGCAAAAATTATTTTTAAAAAATAACCGTAAAACTGTAGCGGAATTGTTCTAAAAATAAAAACGATAAATTAATTTAATTAATTCTACTTTTATTTATGAGCAATAACAAGAAAAGAAAAACAAGTCTACTTCATACTCTTTATTAATTATAATCATAATCATCATCATGTTCACGTGTACAGTAAACGTTTAAAAGAGTAGAGTATCATGAAGTGTTTGTTAGCTTAAAGATCAAAAGGAAGATTCTTTTCGAATTTCTTAGAATTATACTGTGTTAATGCTTTAACAAATGCTTCTCTCGGTCAAAGGTCATTCGAATCACACACACTCATATAAGTAAGTTGAGGAGTAGTAGTAAGTGGATACTAAAGAAGATAGCCATAAGCTAATGTTGTAAGCAGCAGATTGTTGAGCAGACAAAGATTGTGTGAACAGTTAGTTAGTTTATACATAGATTTTTAACGGTTGACGTGTGACAACGATGTGGACCAGCAGGAAGAACATATGGACGAGAAAGAGTCCTTTCTTTTTCTCCTTTCCCTCCTTTCCTCCCTCCCTCTCTCTCCCTCTCTCTCTCTTCATCCCCTCCCCTCTTCAATCTCCCAGACTAATCGATCTGTTTCGATCGCTATCCAATTCAATTCTTCATCTTTCCTCATCACCAATTGTGGGAGTGTTGTGAAGTGCTGAGTGGATGTTAGCGAAGGAAAAGGGTTGTTGTTGTGGTGATGATGTTGGTGTGTTATTTGCTGTATTGGTGCTGGTGCTGGTGCCTGGTGCCTGGTGCTGGTGCTAGGTGTTGGTTGTTGGTTGGTGTAAGAGTTGGTGTAGTTGGGGATAAGACCATGGACTGTGCCATCATTATCAGTACCATTACCATTACCGCCACTACCACTACTACTGACAACGACCAATTTTGCTTGTGTTATTTGTTGGCGACATAAATGACCGACCGTCTCTTCTTACTGTCCGTCCGTCCGTCCGTCCTCTTACAACGATCCAAAAATGGATGTGTGTGCGTGTGTGCGTGTGTGTGTACGTGTGCGTATGCGTATATATGTCTGTACTGAATTCATGTAGCCCTTATGTTCTAAGATTAAGTTTGTTTAGTTCCTTCTTAATTTCTCCTCCTTTTTTTCATTTTCCTCCTCTCATCTTTCCTTCTTCCAATCATTCTATTTGATTTTTGAATTGTTAGCTTTTTTTTCCTCACTTCCCTCTTCCCTCATGGATTTTATTTTTCATCTAAATGGTTCCTGTCCTGTCCTATCATCCGATAGCAATGAGCAGAAGGAAAAAAAAAGAAACCGTTGTAGGGCTACTCACCACCACCATCATTCTTCAAGATATTGTCACCATTACTGTCATCCGTTACTGACTGTTTGCTCTCTCTTACCTCCTACCACTTAATATTATTTCAATTTTTATCAAATATTTTAAGCTAACAAACCAAAAAAAAAACTGTTGTATGAATTTGAAAATTGAAAAATGAAACGAAACAGAAAGAGGGAAGGACAAGAAAAAAAAAACTGAAATTATTCTTAGAAATATATACCTTCCTAACCTTATATATTCATTAGTAATAAACAATAAGTTAGAATGATATAGTTATGATAATTTTTTTTCTTTCACTAGCTATACCTCTCTTATTATAATTTGTAGTATTAAAAACGTGAGATGCAACGTGTACTTCACAATATGTAAAAAATATATAGCTTTATTAATTAACATGTAGTAAATATTTACAATTAAAAAATTAACTATAATTAATGAATTTTTGAACACAAACCATTAAAATATTCTTTAAGCGATTATTTGTTTTTTTTTGAAACGATTTTGATAGTAATTTTGAATTGGATAGTTTGTTAAAATTTTCTCTCTCCTCTTCTTTTCCTTCACTTTCTTTTTTCCATCCTTTTCCATTCCTATTATCCATCTATCTATCAGTACATCAATTTTAGTTTATTTTTAATCATTTATTTGTGATCCGATCATCATCATCATCATCATCGATTCATCGTGATCGTTAGTTACACGATGAATTTTTCGTTTATTTCACTTTGCTTCAGTTCATTTCATTTCATTTCATTTCGCTGATGAGTCAGACAAGTGGAAGATGCCTTTTTTTTTGACTGAATAGGCCTGAAAATAAACCATCATCATCATCATCATCATCATCATCATCATCATCATTATCATATGTATATTACTCCCTCCTTCTACGTTGTTTATCCTACTTCCTCTGATTCATCTGAAATTCGATTTTCCACCCGCAAGTCATTGTTTGTCTTTCAAGTTATAGGATTCGATTCAAAATTTCCTTCTATAACTCTTTCATCTCATTTCTTTCTTTATTATTATCCACTATTGTTAGTATTATTATTACTATTATTGATATCCATTATTATTGGTGTTATTATTATTAACATCATTATCACTATTATTATGATGATAAACGTTATCATTTCTGTTAGCTAAATGCTAATTTGTCGTACTTTCATTTATCAGAATACGTAATGCTGAAAAAAGGTGATTTCAATTTTTTGATGTTTTATTTAGGAAGTGAAGAAGAGAATTACAAAATAATACGAAATGTCTGGCATCACTCAAATGTGATTTATGGATAAGTAGTTGATAATTTGTGTTGTATTTTAAATTTCGGTTTAAAATTTTTTTAATATCATTAAACATAATAATAGTAATAATAACAAATACGACTAGTAATAGTAATAATAATTAATAATAATAATAATAATAAAGAGAATACGATCGATTAGCGCATTGGGTTGGTAAATTAGTAGTACTGGTGGTAGTGGTGGTGGTGGTGGTGGTGGTGGTGGTGGTGGTGGTGGTGATGGTAGCAGTAGTAGTAATAGTACCATTAAGGAGTATAACGCACCATATTGACAACAATGTTTTGGTGTAGTTGGTTGATGATGATGATGATGATGATGATGGTGGTGGTGGTGGTGGTGGTGGCGGTGGTGGTGGTGGTAGTGGCGCTACCCATCGATGAATATCATCATCATGTGGAAGGAAGTAAAAGCAATAAGTATTTCAGAAATACATTTTGTTTACCCATCCATCCCAATCATTCATTCATTCATTCATCTATCCATCCAGCAATGCAACACACACTATTCATCGTCTTCAACCTATTACGGAGAGGGTATACCTGTATATGACAGGAGAGTATACCTGTATATGACATGAGGGAAGTACGTACAGAAGGAGAGGAGACATAAAATTGCTACGTATATGAAAATGATGATGAAGAGGAATGAGTAGACGTCCGTTGGCAAAATATGATGAAAGCTTTTTTTTTTTTTTTGAAACAATAGGAGGTAGCAAACTGAGAAAGTTTTATTAATCATTATTGATACGTCATTATCATCATCATCATTATCCTGAATTATCATTAGTGATAATAATGCATCATCATCATCATCCTGAATATTATCATTCAGTGTGGCAAATAATGGTGAATGAGAAATTGTGTGTAAAGTGTAGTGAGCGTTTAGGAGTATTTATTACTCATCAATAATAGATTATAAAAAGAATTTAAAATAAAATTTTGAAAAAAAAAGTGATAAGCAATGTTCTCTTTCAATTTTCAATTTTCAATTTTTTTTTTGCAATTTATTCTCTTTATGATCTTTTACTTAACATAGAAGAGAAGTGGAACTAATCCATATTTTATTAGTCATTTCATTGAAAGAGTGGACGAGATAGACGATCGTCGTTGTACCGTATCTTCTTCAGTTGTAGGACAGAAAGAAAGAAAGAGAGAGAGAGAGAGAGAGAGAGGGAGAGGGAGAGGGAGAATATATACCTACACACACACACACACAGATCTGTACTATCTATTTCATACTTTCTGTATTTTGATATTATTATTATTTTGATTTAAATTCCATGATGATTTTAACATATTTCTCACTTTCTCTCTCTCTTCCTCTCTTCTTCCTCTCTTTATCATCAATTTATTTTAATTTAAATTCAAATATATCTTTTTTTTTACGTATGCTAATGCTAACATATTTCACGTAGACACGTATATATACATGTTTTATCAAGAATATCTACTACGTTACGTTACCTTATTCAATGTACAAATAACTTATTCATACTATTTATTAATATTTATTTAATTATATAAGATTTAGTTAGAATTAAATTTCTACATTGCCATTGTATCAATGTACTTGAAATTAATGCAGTTATTTTAAGAGAATAAAACAAACAATTACAATATTTATGAATGATTTCACCAATTCAATTACAATCTTTAATGCTTATTTATTTGATAAAATTTAAATTTAAATAAATAACTGTAGTTGAGATTTGTTGCATCGTTTGATTCATTCGTAGGTTCAATGATAGTAATAATAATGATAATAATAGTAGTAGTAATAATAATAATAATAGTAATAGAAAGATCTTTATGATTTGAGGAAAGCGAATTGTATTGGTAATGCTATTACATATAACTACTCTGTCTTAAATGTATTTTTTTAATTTGACAAAATCATTTTGAAAACTTTCAAATGTTCATCCTTTTTTTCTTTTCTCTTATTTTCTCTCTCTCTCTCTCTGTGTGTGTTGCAGAGCCTGTTAATAATGGTGAACAATGAGCACACAGTACTATCACATCCATAATATCACCACTATTTTCTCAATTTCATTCTGATCATATATGCAAAAATTGAAATTATGTTTTTCACTTGGCGCAATGATAAATTCGTCCTCGTACGTGTGTGTTCCGGTTCATTGGAGCGTAAAGCAACTGTCGTACGCGTATATCTATCATTTTTCACTTTTTAATGTAACTCATCTTTTTTTTTTCTGAAATAGGCATTGAAAAAGATTTCTCTCAATTTTCTACTTGGCTTAAACGACGAAAGAAGGAAGATTGAGAGAAATTACGAAGTGCGAGAGAGAAAAGTGAATAATACAAGAAGAGGTGCTACTATATTGAAGTGAAAAAGAAGGTAAATTATGTGAAAGGTAGACGATTTATTTTTCATTAAATAAATTACTTTGGTAATTTAAATAACAAATATTTTGTTATTGAAATTATATTCAAATTTATGTCAAAAAGTATAAAATTTAATTAAATATATTTTTTTTTTACAAGAAGAGAAAAAAAATTTTATTCTTTTATTTGTTAAAAGAGTTAGTAAGTGAAAAACAAAAACCAGTCATTTTTAGATTCGTTACGAGAAACGAATTACTTCACTCACGTAAAAACATTCCCAAAAACATTCAGATTAAAAAGAACTTTTCAAGTCAAAAGGATATTTTTGAGGTATGCTTTGTGTTTAATCATTTCAATTTTTGATAATATAATAAAGTTTTGTGTTATCAGTGGTATATAGTAATACGTGGATTGATTTACCTGAAAAATGCAAATTTTGTATACCATTATTTTCCGTACAATAAATACTGAGTGATGGAATTGATTGTTTTTTTTAAGAAAAGTTCTATCTGATCGATAGCCTGAACTAGCGGCGACTATTTTGATATCATCGTTTACAGTAGAAATATCATTTTTTTTAAAGTTTTAAGATAAAATTAATTTTGATATTTGATCCTTTACCTCTTTGATAGAGTAGATGAAATACGAAAATTACAAGGAATAGAAAGATCAGATATAGGATGAGATTTTTCCATCTCGGTTATTCTCAATGAAAGGGGAAAGGTCATAGGTTAAGTGATAACATTCCTTCTATAAATTCTTTAAGAAATGCCAAATGTCATTGCACAGAATCAGTTACTTCTTTTTTAAGGAGTAGGAGAGAGAGAGAGAGAGAGAGCAAAACTGTCAAATAAATCGTTCATAGAGGATAATCAATTAACAAATAACAAATCATTTTGGTTATTCGTTTCGCGTATTTTTTATAAAAGTAAAATAAAAAGAAATTTTTGAAATTATGAATTTTATGCAGGAATTCTTGGTGATATTATTATTGGTTTTGGTGATTGAATATGTATTGTGTGTATCGGATCGGATGGGATCGGATCATTCATATATATACATATATGCATTTTTTGTCATAAGGAACTCTCTCTCTCTCTCTCTCTCTCTGTGTGTGTATTAGTAATAACAGTAAAGGAAATTCTTAAAATATTTGTTTGAATTTGCTGTCACTTCATATGATCTTATCAGGGATTTATAATCAAAATAGATTGATAATAAATATGTGAATAAACTAAGACAGTATAAAAATTTAGTATTTAAGTTTCAATTTAACATTTAAATTTGGTGTAATTTTATATGTAATACTTAATAGTAATAGCTTTGTTGAAGTTGAAAGGATCGTTGATCGTATGAGCGTATCCGTATGTGTATGTATGTGGAAGTGTTAGTAAAGATAGTAAGATAACAAAATTGTCTGATAATGATAATTTAGCTTAAAGTACAATAAGTATAATGATAATGATGATAAGTGTTAAATTTCGTATTATTTTCATACTTGTTGAATATCAGTACAGTGTAATAAATTTGCTAGTAAATAAGGTTAACGATTAGAGTATAATTAACGGATTAAAAAGATCAGAATAAAGTATTATTAAATCGTTGTATCAAAAAGTTTCATCGTCATTGATATCTCATAGGAATAGTTCACATTAAGATTGTCACCGGTCCACCTGGCTGGTTAACAGTTGACGATGAGACGATGACAGAGTTGTTGTGTTAGTTGGTGACAAGCGTTACAACCAATTCAATTTTCATTTTTTTCATTATTTTCTTCTTAGTATTCTTTGCTAATTTTTGCATTACATTACTTTTAATTTAATTTGATTGATAAAAATGGGAAGTTAATTTGATGAAATTAGTTAGTAATATATATATTTTTAATATTGAAGTGTTATTTTAACACAAAAAGAAAATGAGCTGAGCTAGAAATTTGTTTAAAATTATCCTTTCAAATTAGACAATTTAAAATGCTTCAACTTAATAGCTCTCTAACATAATGGCTAGTAATGTAGTAGTAGTAGTTCAATGATCATACCATCAAGCTATTATCTTTCCTTTTAAGACTTCTTTCATGTATTTAGCTTATGTGTAGCAATAACATTTACAGTATCTTTAAATAGTCCTATTCAAACTAAAATGAGCAGTAACAGCGATAGTAGTAGTAGTAGTAGTAGCAGTAATAGTAGTAGTAGTTGTTGTAATAGCAGTAGTAGTAGTAGTAGTAGTATTAAGTGAATCTTATAAATTTGTTCAAATGAAATGAAAGACAGATAAACAAACGAAAAGCAGTGAGGCAAATTAAATGCCTTTTATGGATGTAAAAATTATGCAACGATTGATCGTCGTTCTCTTCCTGCACGTACGTAGGAATAATGATTTGTACGTACGTAGGGATAGTGATTTGTACGTACGTAGGAATAATGATTTGTATGATGATGGTGATGGATGGACGGATGTGTGGTTTGATAAATGTTGGATTGATTGATAAGCATTAGTTTTAATTTTCCTCCTCACAGTTTTCCTTTTTTTCACTTTTGTATATGAGAGAAAGAAAGAAAAAAATTTTTTTTTCCTTTTAAAATAATTTCAATAAGTAAACATTAAGAAAATAAAATTTTAAAAGAATGAAAGATTGTCGAAGATTGACGGAAGAGAGAAGGGAGAAGGAAGGTAGGAGAGGAAAGGAGGAAAAATTAGCCACTTTTACATACATACATTCCATTATTCAATCTTTCTATGCATTAAAATCTTTTTTTTTTCTTTGATTTAGTAAAATTTTAAAAAAAGAAAAAAAACCGGAATTTTTTATTGATAAAGAGCAAACAGACATGGAGAAAGAGAGAAGGAAAAAGTATTGAAAGAAAGAAAAAATATGAAGTTACATGTATAGCAATTTCATTTCATTTTACAATCCCTCTCTCTCTCTCTCTCTCTCTCTCTGTCTGAAAATTTTTCATCTAATTTTGAAAAATTTTTATTTCTTTTTTTTTTGAAATTTTTTTTCCAAATTTTTTTTTGATTTTCATCGATTTCAAACAGTCTTGTTTCTTTTTTTTTCTTTAATATAATTTCATACGAATGGCTTAAAAGATGTTTTGGTAGGGTTTTTTTGTGTGTTTAATTTTAATTTTAAATTATATCAAAACAATGGAAATTTCCGTTCATTGCTTTTCATTGCTTTTTTCTCTTAACATATGAAATAATATCATTGATAATATGATGTTTGATTTTAATAAATTCAATTATAACTTACTTTTATGATACACTGCATTTTCGAGTTAGTAAATTAAAATTTTCATTCAAATATTAATAACTCTCTTTATATGCCTTAAATGTGTAAAAAGAAAAGGAAAGAGAGGGACAGAGAGAGAGAGAGAGAGAGAGAAAAGATATTTCCTATATGAGATGTTATTCAAATTGTTGAAATAATTGCCTGTTTTTTTTAGGAGAAATGTTTCTTTCTTTCTTTTCTATAGAAATTTTTTTGCAAAATTTCACATTTGTTTGTGTGTTTTTTTTCTGCTAATTAAAATTCTACTTTTGAATTGAAAAAAACAAAACTTCTCAAAAACGATATCTTTCCCATTTGTTAAATATTTAATAAATCGTATTTAATTGATAAAAATAATGGTAATTATCTGTCCGTCTCTGTTTTGCTCTCTCTCTCTCTTTCTCTCTCATTATGATGATAGAGAGAAAAAAAAATTTTTTTCTCCATTTTTTTTTCCTATCAAAATATTATCATATAGTTCATTTACAGTTACTGATATTTATCATATCATCTTATTATCACTAATTATGCTAAATTATTTGGATAAGCTGACACTGAACAGGTAATTAATGAAATTTAAAACTAAATCGATTAGTCATTACCCCCAGGATATTATGAATTGATAATATTACGTGTATGTAAGATAGGCGTAGTGAATTGTAAGTGATCGTCGTTATAATTTAGAAGAGTTGAAAGAGATTTGTTGTTTCTTTTTTTTTGCAAAATTAATTCAATTCAAAAAGATTGTTCCAATAATTATTGAAAAAAAAAATCTTTTTTTTCTTATAATATTTAAATTAGCATTTCTTTTAATAAAAGAAAATTTTTATTTTTTAATAAATTTAAATGCTACTTGCTAATTACTATTAATGTTATTTGGTTAATTAAAAAAAAAAATTTCTTGTGAAAGTAATAAATCCATACGTGGCGATAGCTTTTGCTAATGCTTGCTTGCTTGCTTACTTTGCTTGTTCTATTTTAGAAATGAATTTGTATTGCGAAATGATCCTAACTGACTAAAAGCAATCATATGGAAGAGAGAAGTAGCAGCAGCAATATTTGCAGCAGTAAGTGTGAGTTGTGTGTTAGTATCGATCGTAGGTCATTTCCAAAAGATTTTATTTGTCACAGTGGAGAAGAGGAAGGAGAAGAGGACAGACAGGACCAATTGAAATCCTATCCTTTTTCAAATTTCAACATTCAAAACTAATAATTGATCCTGGCGGCAATAATGATTGATAGGAACGAATAATAAAAAGTAAAAAAAAAATGGTGCAGTTATTACAAATACAAAAAAAAAAGCAAAGTTGTTAATCTTACAACGTTTTTCCTTCATATTCTTTTCTTTTTTGATTCAATCTTGAATTTCCAGTTTAAAATTAAAAAAAAAAAGTTTTCAAATTTATAGTGTTTATATGGTTATATTTTATGAATTAATCTAATTTAATCGTATCATTTCACTTCTTTAATTTAATAAATAAATAAATATCCTTAGTAATGTACGATTGAAAAAGGAAATTATTAATTCTTTATGACAATGTGATAGTGATAATTTTAATTTTATTCATTAAAAATTAATGAAAAGAATGAGCATTGAACAATTTTGAAACATCAATTAAAGCCTACGACAACAACAACAACAACAACAACAACAACAGTAGCAATAACAAATAAGCGTTCAAACAAAAAAAAAATGATGTTAACAAATAAAACAACATGTCTTACTTATTCAACGTAATCACTTTATCACTTTAAAACTGTTTTACTTACTCATCGTGGTGAAACATTGATAATCAAATGATATTTATTATTCATTCAATGATCAATTTTTTTTTACAAAATATTGTTGTAGAAAGTGAAAGTTAGTCAGAAAAGTTAATAAATATGAAATTGATGAAAAAAAATGATAATTAACTTGTTAAATGAGATTAGATCAATGAAATGTAATGTGATGAAATTGATGTGATACGGATTGATATGATCTATGTTATTAGAAGGTGCTAAGTGAATGATTTACATAGATATTTAAGTACTTAAACGTTTCACACGTACATTCATTCAAAATGTGTTAATCAATGGAAATGAAAATTTTTCATTTCGATTTCATTGTTATATAGTTTTTTTTTTTTTTTTAATTGGTAGTGTGTGAATAGTTTAGGCGATTTAGTTTTCAGCTGAAGTCTCTTCCTCCTTCGTTTCTCTTTTTTTTTTAGCAATTAGTGACTGATAGTAAGTTTGATGAGGATGATCGTTAGCTTGGAAGATGTTAGCTAAGCTAACATTTTCTTCCTCCAATTTTTAATCCTAAAATAATATTTCATGAATGTGTGTGTGTGTGTTTGAAGAAATGGGCTATGAGAGGAGTTGTTAAATCGACTTTTTATACTTTGTTGAGGTATTTATGAGAGAAAAGTAAAATGCATTTAATATATTGATGGAAAGGGAAGAGTGAAAGGAGAGAGAGAGAGAGAGGGAGAGAGAGAAGGAGAAAGATGAATGAGAATGATTTTTTCACTTTTTGTGTTTTCTTTTTTTTTCCAATTCTATAGCCACAATTTAGCATGTTCTTTTTTTTGTTGTTCCAAAAAGTGTTTGTTTTCATTATTTATAAAGGCCACAAAATTTTTATGAGCATTATTAACGGGGTGAGAGAGAGAGAGAGAGGGAGGAAGAGAAAGAGGGGGGGGAGAGGAGTAAAGAATTCCAAAGTTTTTTTAATAGCTGTTTTCCTAATGTATTTGTAGGAAGAAGAAATGTATCTTTATTGATGAAAAAAAAAAGTTACGTACGTGAAATATCACTTAGATAATTTGAACGAATTTATAATTTTTGTTTTATAAAAGAAATATCTAATTTAATCATTTCTTTTTTTAAAATTGTTAAACATGCATGTATCTTTCTCTGATCGATCATACTATTCGCTATGAAAAGTATACGAAATCTTTTCTTCTATTAATGATAATTATTTCACTTATAAGTAAATTAGTTGAAATTTTATTTCCGCCCCCCCTCTTATCGATCTTTATTAATTGAGGATGTGTGTGCGTGTGTGTGACGCTTCCTTCATAATTATTAAGAAATAGTTTTGTCGTATGAATTTGAAGGTTAATATAAAGTAATAAAGAAGAGTGAAAAAATCGATGATAATCATTAGTGTTGTTGAGAAAGGACAAGAATTGTGGGTTAATGCTAAATGCTAACAACTTATCCAGTTATTATCATTATCACTATTATCATCACTACTACCAGTCATTACTACTACTACTACTACTACTTTGGTTATTAGTAATAATAATAAATAATAATAGTAGAAAAAATATTATTGCTTTACTCTCATACAACCATTGCCAATACCGTCTCTTTCAATAATTAGTGCTGTTGTTGATGATGCCTACCTACTACTACTACTGCTGCTGATGCTGTTAGTGCTGCAACGAGCTCTCTCTTAAAATTAAAGCTTATAAAAGTGACTTCAACAGGCTTCACATCGAACATTGACGATGGGAGAAGAAAAGCTAAAAGGAGATTTCGGATTGCTCATTTTAAAAAGACACACACACACACTCATACATACAACATAGATTGTTCGTTGGTTGAATAGATGGATGGATGGATGGATGGATGATATTGTCGATAGTTTGTTAGGATGGAGTAATAGGAAGGAAAAAAATGTTGTAGATATCTGTGTATCAGATAGATTGAAAAAATCAGTCACTCTTATTTGCAAACGGTATATTTTCGTTTCGTTGTACATTCTCATTATAAACTATAGATGATAGTTAGGTAGTTTCTATCTCTATTATTTATTTCTTTATAATAATTTAATAATCGTAGTAATGAAAAATAATCATTGTTCATATCATTAAAACTATAATTATTATTTATCATTAACTGATTAATCAACTAATTAATAATAATATACTTATATAGTACGAGTAATTGAGAGTTAGAAAGTTATCAGTCATCAAAAAAAAAAGTGCTAAAATATAACATATAGCATCTATTGATGCTAGTAATTAAGTAAGTATAAAATAAGACTAAAAAAAAATAGAAGTGTTAATTAGCTAAATGAGTTTTTATTTCTTTTTAAATTTTTAAATGATTTAGATGGGTGTGTGTGTGTGTGTGTGTGTGTGTGTGTGCGTGTGTGCGTGTACATGTATGAGCTTACGTAGATTTTAGTAAATTGCAAATTCTTTGATGATCGTTGGTTATTTTAAACTAATTATATTCATTGAAAGCAAATTTAGGATGATTTTTTTTCCTTACTTCGTTCCGTTCTTTTTTTTTTCTGAAAAATACAATATTAATGAAAGAATTGAAAGGAAAAGAAAAAAATTAATCTCAGTTATTTGTAACAGTAAATTTCATTTCTTTTCCGACAATTTATAAATTTTAAACTGTAAGGAAAATATATATGGAATGAATGAAATTTAAAGTTATGAATTATGATGTGTTCAATGTTTGACCTTAAATTATTTGAAAATGAACAACACGCAAGTGGTAAAACTATCTATCCTACGAAAAAGTCAACTGCTACAATGATGATATTGATAGCATTTTGATGTGAAGCATTGGAGGGAGAAAGAGAAGAAGAAGAAGAGAAAGGCATTATGAAATCAATTCTAAAAGTGGTAAGAGAAGAGAAGAGTGGAAAATAAATCATTTCAGTCATGTAAACAATACACGTACATTCAACGGATTCATTCATATGCGCCATCCTCTCATGCGCCTTTGTCCTTTCCATTTATTTCATCTTTCTCTTTCTTTCTTCCGCCTTAGTAATCAGTCTAGTACATATATGAGTGTTGTTAGTAGTTAGGATGCCAACAATCCCAACAAAGGTTATTTAATAACACAGGTGTGATGGTGATGGTGGTGGTGGTGATGGTGGCCTTCAGCCATCATTAACCACGATCGCTCTTTTATTCATGTTATCTTCTACTACTTTTCTCCCTCCCTCTCTCTCTCTCTCTCTCTCTCCCTCTTCCGCTTCCTCGTTTAGTTAGTCTCTCTTCTCCTCACTTTTAAAATGTCCAAAAATTTTCGAAACATTTATAAATGTAGTGAATGTGAGTGAGTGAAGTGAGTGAATGAATGAATGTGAAATGATTTTAGCAATAGCAGTGGTGGGATCCGTTAGTGGGAATGTTACTGACTACAACGATTGGGATAGTAGTAGGTGGGTTGGAGGTGGCGGTATTCTTCTTCCCCTCCTTTTTACCTCTTCTTATTTCAACTTCAGCAAATTTTGCCAAATTGTAATCCAATCTGTGTATGTATGTGTGTGTGTGTGTGTGTGCGTAGATGTCTGCCTATCCGTCTGTATGTACGTGTGTGCCTGTGTGTGTGTGTGTGTGTGTGTGTACGTACGAGGCATATATTGATATCATCGTGGTGGTGGCCATTAAAATTTAGGGACTTCTGTCTACTTTTGAGCTTGTCTTTCTCTTCCTTTTATATGAAGCAATTTGTGAGCATTGTAGAGTAGTTAGTATTTATTAATAATTCGTTTAAATTGTTAGTAGTTATATTTAAATTTTTACATTAAATTTAATTTTCATTAAGTTAATTAATTCGTTAAATAAATAGGAAAGTTGGGATATGATCAGATATAATTTTCATATATATATTTGCAGCATTTGTAGGACAAAAAAAAAAAAAAACTGCTACTATGATGGAATCAATCGTGAAGATTGTAAAAAACACTGCTGATGTTCGTTGGGCGTTGTTGGTGTAATTGATTGGAAATGTTACGGATTGCTGCGTAGAAAACAGTAGATCGATCATATCAACAGTATCCATCTTCTGTATGTGTTACGTTACATTCATTTCTTTTAAAAAGCTTTACAAAAGTTTTACTAAACTTTTTTTTTTTTGCTTCATATCTGATATTTTTATTTTCTACTTAACAAACAAACAGTTAGCAATATGTCAGGTAAAGTAGCGATCTGTAAGAATGGATGGATAGAGTAAATTGCATTTTCCTGGGACAGCTTCAAACTTTTCTATTCTTTCAAAAGGTCAAATGTGACAAATATTGCTTTTGTTCTTTTATGATCAACTCCAAGGGGATTGGCTGGAATTTGATGAAAACAGTTGCACCACATGTTCACTTTGGTCAAATATCATCATTTAGTTTGACCTAGAAAATTGAAAAAAAAAGCAACATTGAAGTTTTCCCCTCATATACGGCTCATTTATACTTTTGAGGTATTTGTGAGTTTTTAACCGTTCTCATTTTTTACAAATGTACACATACATATGTATGGAAGAAAATTTTTACATTTTTTCTTTTTCAATAACTAACTTAACTAAATTGTATTTCTTTTTCGATAACTAATCTATCCATCCTGATAGTTATACTGACTTATGTGATTGCAAAATGAAGCTAATCATTTCGAATCACATACGATAGATAACGTATGTAAATGACGGCCGAAAAAGATCGATAAGAGAGTTTAAATTATTTTTTTAAGTTATGCGTAAAGTAATTTACAGAATGAAAAAAAAAGAGATTACTGTTTTTAGATGGTAAAGATAATTAAGTAACTTATTTTTATGCACATTAATCTAAATTCACATTTGGTAGAATAATAGAAAAGAAAAGTTATTTCTGTAAGATACACTAAAGTATAACGCATGTTGAACTATTTTTGTATTTTTGATTTATTTACCTTTAGTGATACGATCGATTTTTATTTTCACTTTCTATTCCTAAATCTGATAAAGATTGACTGTATGCTTTTTCACGTAAAATTTCACAAACAAAAATGGTACTTTATTTAGGAAATGGGCGATCAGGCACAGCAGAATTTCTTGGCGTTGTTAGCTGCGCAAGCAGCTACACAAAACAATATGCCCATAGGTTTACTTTTTCCAAATCTAAATTTTGGTATGACAAACACAGTTGATATGATGTTTTGGAATATGGCACAGTTGTCACAACCAGGATTATTGTTGCAACAACAACAACAACAGCAGCAACAACAACAACCACAAGAATCTTTTGAAGAAGTGTTAAGGAGAATGACTACTGCAAATGCAAGATCTGCAAATGTCATTGCGGGTATAATGTTATACTATAATTTTAATCAGAAGCAAGATAATTTAGGTTTAAGGTTGATTGCATTGCTGCTGAGATTTTAGCAAAGCGTAGAATTAATGAAGAAATTTAACTGTTACAGTTGATTGATTTTGCATTTTGATTCAGTAAAATTCTTTCAGGTAGACAACAAGCGAATCGCGACACTAATAATACAGATAATAACAACGAATCAACGCAACGATCAACTGGGCATTTTTTTCCTGACGTAGCTTCTACTTCTACGAATATTAGCATTCCTACTTCTTCCTTTCCAGATTCTCCAACAAAAGGTTTGGAACCAGGTGAAATACCGAAGCGCAGGTGAGATTTGTTTATATTTGGATATTTTTTTCATATAAAATTTGTGTTGCGATTGGTTGTTCTAGTAGATTTTCTCAAAAGTGTTCTATAAAAAAAACAGGAATTCCAAAATTAAAAAGGCTTCACTTCAAATTACTTTTCATTTTTTTTAAATCGTTGCATTTAAACGCTCACTGGATTAAATTATGAAGCTCTCACGCACAAGATCGTTTTCATTTTTTTTTTCAGAGATGGCAATAGAACAAGAAATGGTATGTCTTCGCAACTATCACCTTCGTCATCATCATCATCGTCATCTACTGGTGGCATATCTTTGAATTCAAATCTTTTAGAAGCGTCGGCACGGTGCTATGCTGCACTTGCAGCAACAGCTTCACAACAACAGCAGCAGCAGCAAAATGAACTTATTGCCGCCGTGCTACAAAGTGCTGTTAATTATGAGAAAGCAAGAGCTCGAGCTGCAACTACCAGTACTGTCAGTAGCACTCCTCCCAGTGGTAGCGGTAGTGGTACTCATATGTTAAAGAGGCCTGCTCATCCACATGTCAACACTGCTTTGAGGCAAGTTTGATTTTACCTTTTATTACTTACAATTACTTCATAATTGTTTGTTGAAAAGATTTAGAGGTAGTCAAAAAGAGGAAAGAGGAAAACCACTGATAGAATAAGAAAATCAGTTAAAGGAAGAGAATTTTATAGTCAGAGTCTTTTTTGCAGCACATGCAGAAAGGAGGAAAGCCATCATCATCATCCATCGTGTGTGATATCTGCAAAAGTTCCTCACGAATCACCGCTTACATCATCATCATCATCATCAGCTAGATTCACTGATTCACCCTTGGACTTATCGTTTCACAAATCAAGAAATGGTGCAACAGGGGAGCGCAATCGCATTTTTAATGAACATACTAGCAGCACGGATTCCGATGGTTCAAGGAAGCGTACACAAGCTGATGCGGCTTTGATACGAATACCACTGAAATCGGGGTTTCTTATTATAAATTTATATGTATATGGTGGTGAAATCCTTATTTTTTTATTTGTGATTCACTTATGCCACTACGAAACGGTTAAAATTCTTTATTTCCTTACTAGAACTTCTCATCTTTTTGTCATTCCAGCTGGCGACGTCAAACATGCATCCGAACAATAAGTGCTAGCGGAGTTCGAGGAGATGTTATTTATTATGCACCATGTGGTAAAAAACTTGGTTCATATGCTGAAGTAACACGGGTATGTATCCAGCATATTATATGCCAATGTAAAGCACGGTTAATTAAATATACATCGAAGTTTAGAACTTGGCCAAAAAGTTTTCAAAGTTAAAAATAAAACGATAGATTGAGTCAGGTTTCATGCTAATGCTGCTGTATTTTCAGTATCTGACAAAAAAGAATATCAAAGACATCGGTAGAGAAAATTTTAGCTTTAGTTGTAAAGTTATTGTTGGCGAGTACATTCTGTTCAAAGATGATGAAGATGGTTCGAAGGTGGGTATTTTATTTAAATGCAGCAGTTCAACTTTCTGTTTTATGGTCGTTATTTTTTTGAACATTTGTTCCGTCACTTATCTCCTATCTTTTGTCCCACTCTCCTAGTTGTGAGATTTCCATTTTTATTTTCTAATTTATAGGTTCCCGATAGGGTATCGGAGGAGAGAATTTTGGCTGAAATTGCTAATTGTTCTGCTACTAATACTGTTCGTAGAACATCTGGTGCCCATGTAAAAGCGTCGGGGACAGTCGATCCTTCTGGAACAGTTGGTAAGTTTGAATGTTCAGCTGAATGAGGTTTTGTTTTTTAGCATCAGTTCACATCTGTAAAAGTAATAAAATTGAAGTAACTATTATAGACTCTGTAGTTTGGTATTTCAATTTGTCCGATGTGTAGTAGCATAATCACCGAAAGTAGAGCACCAGATAATTTTGAGAGTTGTGGCGTTATTTTCTGTTACACTTCAAATACAAGATTAAGAAGTGTACAGTTGATTAAACAAATACAAGTCTCTTTCCATGATAAGATACTAAATCATTACAGAGGTGTGAAGAATTTATAATTTTAAAATTATTACAGCCCTACCAACTGACAAGAATTTACCGAAGTTAACTGATGATAATGCATTGAAGCAGCTGCATAGGCAGTTTCTGCGACGTCAAGGTGAACAACAAATGTATGCACAACTATTGCTTACCTTTGTGAGTTTCTTTTTTTGTTCCTAATTTTTCTGAGTTGCAAATTTTAAAAAATACGGTTTACATAATAAACATTCTGTATAAATTTTCTTAGATAACTATATTTGCATCTTCATATAGCGTTCATATTAAGTCGGTACTTGAATCAAGCTGTCATTACGCAATATAGGTGTAGTTTTGGAGATCAAGCGATAGAAATCTTTGTTGCCGTTTAAAAAAAGTGAGTGCGACATCTGACTCTTTTATTACTGATAGCTTTACTCATTGTAACTGATTAAACAGAATATCTTGATTATATCGACACTTCAAAAGATTTAAGTATAACCGTGATCTCGTATGATCAGTAAAGCATATTGCTTTGAATACAGTACGGATTTTTTCATTTAATCCTTTATTTTTCTGTTTTATGCACTAATCTTTTTGCTTAATCTGCCAATAGTTATGTTTTTTTCTTGATCTCAGGGCCAGCACGTTCAGCAGCAACGTCAGTTTCATCATCATCAGCAACAACAGCAACAAAAACGACAGTCTCCTGTTATCGCAGTGGAAGGAAAATCACCAGTTGAAGTGGGACCTGAAATCAAGAAACCTAAAGTACTTTTTATTTCGCTTCAGCGTTTGTCTGCAGAAATTATATTGATAATCAACTCCTTTATTTCGATTTCCTTGAACATCATCACATCGGTATCATGCAATTTTAGTTAGATCAGTCTGAACCAACAACATTACGGCATACAATACCTTCTGTGATATCAATTACAACTCCCGTTATTGCTACTGCTGCCAGTAATATTGTTTCTTCTCATATTGTTATCCCTACCACCACTGCTACTGTTACCGCTTGTACTGCTCCAACAGTAGAAGCAAAACTACCAAAGCTAGAGCTGAGTGAAGAAGAAAAACAGGAGGAACGTCTTAAAGCTCTTCGATTGCCGACGGATGATCTTTTGATCGAGGAAGCACGGGTTTGTATAGTTTTTAATTTCTTCTAAAATGAAAATTCTGAAGATCCTACAGCCTTATTTGGGCTTTAGATTATAAAGTTTCCGATTTTGAAGTTTCGTTTTTAATTCTATTAGTAGACCGTTTATCTCCTAAAATTTTTTTTCAGAAACTGCCTACGCTTGATTCTATCGAGAATCTTACTGTCAGTGCATCAGCATTTGCCAGTGTTTTAATGGTTGATGAATTTGTACGTAATTTTGGTCATGTTTTGAAAATCGGTGAGTTGGTCTTTTTTGTACCTTAAATCTTTCTCATTGATAAACGACTTTACATATTTACTTACGAAATTGCTAATAATATATACATTAAAATTTCTGGACTATTCATATCAAAGAGAATAAATTTTGTGAAATTTAAGATCTAAACGCAATACCGACGTTAAACGAGTTCCTGGCAGGTCTGCAAAACCATCCAAATCATCTTAAAAGTTTCCTGTTACTTACTAAAGTTTTATTGCAACTGGTTCTTGAATATCCTGGATTGCCATCTGGAATTGCCGGACGAACTCCTCTCGGGCAAGCACTCAAAGACGTGGGTGTCCATCGGGAGAATTATTCAGAGCTGCTTAAGATGTTTCTTTTATCGCGTGATGAGGAGGGAAAAAAGGTATTTAAATTCGTTTCTGTTGTTTTTATTACATTATTTTTTCTCTTTTAAACACTAATTCCCGTTTGATTAATCTGGTACCAAACTTTAAAATCAAGTTTCATTTTTAACACTTTAACGGAATAAATAATTTCAGCTGGGTGCCAAATTAGAATGCTGTTCGTTCGAATGCTTAGATCCTGAATCAAAAGCTTTGATTTTGGCTTTTTTATGCAACGAACTGCTGTATTGCCGCAACGTTGTTCGTGATATTGAATCAAATATGGAAGAAATGACACGTTTAAAAGGCGAAAAATGGCTACGTGAAGGTAAATCGCGTGCTTTGCGAGCAGTGCAGACGCGAAAGCGAGCGGCTCTAAGACGAGTAAGTTCACATTTTGTACCTTCACCATTTATCTGAACAACTTTTATTACATTTTACGACTATATAACCAGTGGAACTTGTTTTGATTTTTACTATCCTTATTTTTTTTCTGCTCTTGTTCATATTTTTTGCAAGCAAATGCTTTCTATAATATAAATTTACCAAATTTTATAATTAAAACGTTCTTGGACACCAAGAAAAACATTTACCTAACCTGATTTTATTATAAATTCATTTATTGGTTAATCGTTTATCATTTAATAAATTACAGCTGAGGCATGATATCAGAGATGATGATGCCTCATCTAGCCGAGCTGACACTCCTGGTTCGGAGCCTTCTGATGTTTCTGAGGAAGTGGAATCGGCACTGCAACCATCGCGGTTGAAAGCACTCACACCGGGACTTGGGCAATGCGATGTGTTAACTGAAGAGGTAAGAAATTGGAATATAAAACTTGTTGGCATGTAATATTGAATGCTAATAATTATTCATTAATTATTCCAGGAGGAGGCAATGACTGTTGATGAATTGGATGAGTATATTGGAAAGCTCAACAGTGAAGCGGAAGAGTTACGTGAAAGACACAACACATTGATCAATCGTGTACGAATTCAACCTATTGGACAGGTATGTCAAATAGGTGGACAGTTTTTTTTGAATTAGGACTGGTCTCTGTAGAATGAAACAACTATTTATATCGTTAGGGAAATATGTTTTTCTCTTTTTGTTTTATCTCAAAAATTAAAATATTTATTTTTATTCCACTAGCAGTTTTCCTTCTTTGCTTTCTATTTCGTCCCATTTTGTAATTTTTGTACCTGGTTTATTTTGCCATCAATTATATTGTTTAATTTACTTATGTCTTATATTTATTCAGACTTTTTAGTTGTTTTCATTCTTTACCATTTGTAGGATCGTTTTCATCGTTTCTACTGGGTGTTACCACGTCTTGGTGTTCCTTTGGTTGAAAGCATTGCTTCATCGGGTCTCCATAATCCAGCGGTTAATGTAGATATAACGTGCCGACAGGATCCACCATCTATTGCTGGTTCTTTTTATATATATTTGCTGGTTTATTTTTTTTATTGATTCAATTTCAAGTTTTCATGAATGTTGAATTTGTTACTTTAGTTATAAAGTGATATGGTATGAAATTAACCTTTAGATTTTCGTGTTTTGCAGAGGATCCGCATAATTTTATTGATCCAGATGTTATTGCTTGTTTGGAAGATATTCTGGATTCTTTATGTGGCAATGAAGAACGCCCAGATAGAGGAAAAAAGGGTACATTCAAACTTATTATAATACAAGGACCGAGTGTGATTAAATTTAAACTACATTCGTCTTTTCATATTCATATCCATTCAGATTTTAGCTTGTTTTCTGTATTTTTTTTTTGCAGTTCGTCTACGCAGATTGGATAACAGGTGCAAACGTGGTTGGTGGATGATATCAAATGGGAAACTAATGGAGCAGCTGCGGGGGGCGTTTCACGGTCGAGGTATACGGGAGCGGGTGCTACATCGTTTGCTTATTAAAGACAATTTCAACTTTAATCCAAGTACTCAATGTAAGTTTAATTAGCTTTACATTGTAAGGAAAGTCTTTGAATTCTTTCGTAATGTTCATTTTCATTCGTTGGAAAAACTTGCACTTGCAGTGTCAGCAGTCCAAATATCCGATTATTAATAGTTAAATTCCTGAATGAGACTGTGTTAGGAGCAACGATTTACCTGGAAAAGTCTACAGTGCTAAACATCAAACCGATCTATTAAATGTACTGAATAGTTGAGCACTTGGAAGAGCGACCATTTCTACTAATTTATGTAGTAGTCTTTCGTAGATTCATGGGATATTTATTATCATATTCTGTATCCGTTACAGTTAAATGAAAAAAAATTGTGGCAGAAATTAAACCGAATGAAAAACTTTAAAACTTAATTTCAAGCTAATTCCTCTAAGATTTTCAATTTTTTAAGTTTCTTTTTTCACCCCAGGATTTTCAATTTATGATATTTTTTATTTCTTACATTTTTGAAGTCACCAAATTTCAGTAAAGCTGGAGCCTGTTAGTCGACCTTTGACAAACAGCGAAATCAACAAAGCAATGATAATAAGACTTTCTACCCTTATCTCCTCGTTTGAACAGAAAGTTGTCGCCGCTAACGTTCACTGTCGAGTAAGTGAATTTTTTGAACTCGAGATTGGATTTGTTTCTTTTTGTGTGAAATTTTAACTTCATTAAATTTGCTGATACAAAAAAGATGAATTCAGCTATTTCAAAATTTTCAAGCTGGATTCATAACTCTCAATAAAAAAGGCTTTTCAAGTTCTTTCAGCCGATGTTTCCAACTGGAGATAACCGCGATGATGATACGGAAAGTGAAGATAGTTTGGATGCTTGGACGTTAGATGATGGTTATGTATTAAATGATGAGACGGAAGTCAATGAAGTATGTCCACTGTTTGAATGGGCAGATTTCAAGGCGCTGAAAAAACGGCTTTTAGAAGTTGAGAAAAGTATTGAACGTCGCTATTTGCTTCATCGCTATTACGCAGGGTAAGAATTTCTCCATTTAACGTTCCTGTTCCTAAAGTAAATTTAGCAATGGCTCATCAAAATTGGTTACTGGTAACTAGGAAAGATGCAATTAATGCTGTCTGGGTTGATATTTTGCTTATCCCATTAATTTCTTCCTGTTCATTCTTTCTTAATGTGTTTAAATCGACACATTACACTTTAAAATTCATTAACTATGAAGAAATTCGATTTTTGATCCCATAGATGTCCCTAGAGTTTGAAGAGGATTATTTTATCTGTGCGTTTATCATGAACAGCCGTCCGAAATCTCGTCAAACGTGACTGATTTGTCAAAAAAACATTTGTAAAATTGTAGGGTTTAGTAGTTTTAGGAGAATTCCTACAAGATTTTTATCTTGTCAGCTGATTTAAACTTCAGTTCTACGATACCTGCTGAGAAGATCCTCCGCACTCAACAACAGAATAATCAAAATGGTAGCAGTGCAGATGCAAGTAGCATTGCGGATGTTAGTGAAGTCCAGTCTGAAGCTAGTGATTCAATTAACTCCAGTTGCCCGTTTGATGGAGCCGCTATTACGGTTGATGAGAGTGGCAATACTGAACTATTGCAGCGCTGGCGTAATTACGTTCAGGAGGCTAGAACCGGTGGGCAAATTATGTTCGCGTTGCAGGTTAGTTTTGAATAAGCATTGCTATGAAAAATTTTTTAGAATTTGCCGCACTGATTATATTACCTCATTACAACGGGCTCTGAGAGAATGGGGTATAAAAGCGTGCCGACCTTGATACTTTTACTTCTTGGTCAGTTAGCGGGTTCAACCCGTGGTTTTGGTACTTAAATCAATAATTGTAGGCTTTGGACTCAGCTATTGCATGGGAGAAATCGATAATGAAAGCAAGTTGTCAAATTTGTCGAACGAGTGAAAATGAAAGTCAATTGTTACTTTGTGATGCTTGTGATATGGGTTATCATATGTATTGCTTCCGTGTAAGTTATAGAACCGATAGAGTTTTGTAAAATCTATATAATAATGAAAGGCTGAAATATGAAAGAATTTTTCCAGTCTCGCAACAACTGTTACCAGTGTTTTCAGCCACGAATAGCTACAGTTCCAGATGGTGAATGGTACTGTCCTTTATGTGTTCAACGGGCTTGTCGTAAATTGCTCTGTCTTCTTTGTGCCAAGTGGAATCGTCCAAATTCACAATCTTTGGAGCCGATTATCGTATGTTCGAAATGTTACAATGGTTACCACGCATCGTGTTTTGATCGATCACCAACACTTAATGATCCCAAGCAGTGGACTTGTCCAGGATGTCTCAATGTAAGCTTTGATCTGTCTCATTATGAACGACTCTGGAACTGTTTGAATTTTCACATTAGATTTTATAAACGACATATATCAACAAAAATCCTGTCTTTTTTTCTGATACCCCTACCCCAAATATTCATCTAAGAATCAGATAAATTCCTGATCGTCCAGTGATGTACGAATTACTAATTTCAAGGCTGATGGTTTTTCAACAGAGCTTGCAAATTCTCTTCTAAATGGTGATGTAGAAATAGCACTTGCTCAACAGGAAGGTCAAGAAAAACAAACTAGTTGCGTACAGGAGGATGCAAGTGGACGTCAGGAACCTCCTCGACATAGGCGACGAATGACACCGGCCGACTATGATTTCCCGCTAGATATGATGAAAAACCTTTTCAAGTACGTTCAAAATCTTACTCGTTTAAATTCGAACTTCTAGTTTAAAGCGCTTCTGTTGATAAGATTAGTCCATACACTTTATGTCAAATTTCGATAATACGATTATAGTACGATGCTGGACGAGCTATGGGCAAGACCTGAGTCAGGGCCATTTCAGTATCCTGTTGATACTAAAGAAGTGCCATTTTATAAAAAAGTTATCAAAAGACCGATGGATTTGAATCAAATACGAATGAATGTTGAAAGCAACAAGTTAGTTCTTTGTTTTTACCTAAGTTCTAAGAATGTATGTTTTGGAAACGTGAAAGAAAAAAAAATAACTGTGGGCTAACGATTATAGAAGGATCTTTTTTTGAATAATGCTGTATTTTCTCTATTCTTTCAGATATATGACACAGGAGAGTTTTATCGAAGACTTGGAGCAAATTTTTGAAAATTGTCGGACTTTTAACGAGGATGAGTCATTGATTGGTCAGTCTGGACTAACGCTACATAAATTCTATCTAAAACGATGGAAACAACTGCGATATAATTATTCAAAACGTCTGAAACGTTTGAAAAATCCACGTCTTGCGCACTCGGCGACATTATTACCATCATCGTCACCAGCAACCCATCAGCATGAATAATGAGCAGTTACCATGAAGGTTTTCGCCAGGTTTCGAACTTAGTGAAGTATCACGAATCTAGAAGTGAGAAACAGAAAATAAACAGATCTATAATGTCGAGTAGTTGTAATATTTCTTTTAGACGCAGCATATCAACTACATGATGATGCCCATTTGATTCTGTTGACTGAATGGGTAGATAGAATAAATAAATGATGAGTTATGAGCACAATGTTAGAGCTATTCTGGTTTGTTAAATATTTTCCTCAATATTAAAGTAATTGTGACGTATAATATGCTTAATACGTGTCTTAGTATTTAGATTTGAAACATCAAAAATATCTCTTCAAATCCAACTCTTATCATTCATTTCTATCTTCTTATCATCTATTTTAATAAATTGAATCTGCTAAGGTTCTAGAAACTTCTTTATATCATATATGCATGAAATCAAATATCTTTGGTGTCTTTTCGTCTTCTGTTCGTGTAAGAATAAATCTAATAGGGAACTTCTTATGCAGATATCTCTGTTAGAATTTATCTTAGCTAACATCAAAATATCAACCGTGATATAGTTTCATATTGCAAATGATTGTGAGTTTGATAGAAAATCATGCTATATACCAGTAATGCCCTATTAAAAAGGTCATAATGATAGGAAGTATTTTGAGAAGGGTCACTGATGACAACATTTCCACTAATGATTACTATCAGTTATTGATGTTTGCTATTTATCACCATCTTGTTGCTACAACTTAGCAACACATCTGATCTCAGTTATTTTAGGGAACATCATCAATGCTTGTATTATTAGCATCCTCAGTCGTGTAAATAATATTTCTTTTTTTTTCATTCGGTCTTCGTCCTGTGCAGTTATGCTTTAATGTTGTTGAAACTGTTAATTTTTCTTTTTTTTTAAAGGGTAAAATCAATTTTACATGGGAAGAGTAAGTTGATTCTTTCGACATTTCATTCTTCGAAACATCAAAAATATGTGAAAAATTCAAAATAAATATTGCATTTGAGTTTTATCTCGCTAAAGTGGGCGATAAAACTACTCTATATACCTTCATATATTTGAAATTTAAATTTCTAGATTCACTACTATTGTGTAAGTAAGTAAGTGACACTCCTCCAATTTCACACCATTCATTCCAGGGCTTCCAAATTTCTCCACTACTTACTGCTCAGGCATTTTTCTAAAATAAAAATGTTTCTGAAAAACTTCATCCCTACAACAATATTGATTTCTGTTATTAGTAATAATGACTATTATAGCTTCACATTTTAATTCCATTTAAAAATGAACCTAAAATTTTAGTTTCATTGAAAAAGATTTAAGAAGTTTTGGAACAAATAGTTTATATAACTAAAACTAATTATCATTTCTTTTGTTTTATTTTTTGTTATCACATATTTTTGTTAATGAATGAATGAATAGCTTCACCAGATGCACTTTATTTTAATCACTTGCTTTTTACATACATTCTTGTAATGCTTTTTTTTTTCCTATTTCATTGCAATTTTTCCAAGTACTACTAATTTTGCTTTGTTTATTTTTGTTTTTTTCTTATGCATTATTTTCATCAGTCATTATCGCTAACCAATTGATGTATTATGTATTTAAAATTTGTGTTAGCTTGTTTTCTTTTCTTTCATACAAATTACACACTTGCAAATCGATCTTAATTTTGCATAGGCAATTTTATGCTTGTTATTTGTTGGCAAAAATAAACAATATGTATCTTTAATTGTTGATTTTTTTTTAAAAAAAAAAATTACTCAATGCTGCTTACATTTTACTGTTATGAAACATTTTCAGAAACAAAAAATGCCTTCTCTGCATGAATGAATTTTGTTTTAAATTAATTTGAATGTGTTTTTTGTTTTGCTATTTCAATGATGTTTTTTGAATAAAACATCTTTGATTTAATTTAATTTCATTTCATTTCGAATGTTTCTCTCCTCTGCTCTTCCTCTCCTCCGTTTCTCTACTTCCAACATTGCAGTTTTCCACGCAATCACGTGTTCTTGTTATCCTGAAATTCTGAAAAAAAAAGTATGAAAATTTCCATTTTTCTACTTTTACATTGTTATCCATTTCATTTTTGTTTTCATACCATGTCCATCTACTCTAATGTCCATCCATTTAAAATGAATTCAATTCAGTATGTTTGGCATTCGAACTCTGTTATCACTGGTCGAAGTGATTGATTGATTATTTGAGAGGTTATTTCTACAGAAAGTTAACATAAAGTTTATGTTGGTCATTTAATTGTTTTAGTTTAAAGCTCAAATTTTTTTTTCTTAAAAAAAAAGAAACCATTGTCGTAATTTGTCAGAAAAATTTGTTTTGCTAAAACAAAATTGGCATTCGTTGTTTGTATTGTTTTTTTTTTTGTACAGGTTAATTTTACATGAAATTTTATTATACATTCATATCAAGTACCGGTTCCGAGTGCCAAACAAATCGAAACAACCATTTGTACTTTGAATTTTAATTAATTCAACAAATTGTTTCGAGGTTTTCGGGACTGATCGATCGTATGATAAGAAAAGTCGTTACACTTAATTGAATAATAATATATTCTCTTAAACGTATCTCATCCTCAGTCCTTCCAGTATTCGTATGTATCATTTTTACTGCTGCAATATCTTGATGTTTACCATTATTGTAGTTTACAATTTTACAATTCTTGAATAAATTAAATAAGCTCTCTCATCTGTTCAAGTTTAATTGTTCAGAACAAATAGCAATGAATTTGTTGCAAATTTAGAATATTCATACTGAATTTGAATTTTCCAATTTAATAGTAATTTGAAAAATTACATTGTTCATCGAAAGAGTGCAAAATGATAATGCAAAGACGAAAGAAACTACACAGATAATATTTTGCAACAAAATTTCACTTAGCATTGTAAATACTACGTCATAGGATAAGCAAGCATGGAATAATACTGTATGATATTATTTTCTAAAGCTAAAATGCTGAACCGATGATGAGATATACTTCGAAAAGTATGAGATTTGTTGCTACGACTGCTAATACGACTGATAAAGTTGAAAGTACGGGACATTTATCAAAAATTAACGAAACAAAACCGTCTGAGAGAGCAGAAATACGCCGATAATTGGTAACGAAATACCTGTGAGTGGTACGATAGGAGAAATCAATCATGCAAGTTACTTAACAACAATACAACAAAGTCACAACAACTCTGCAAATTCACTAAATGGAAAAAACTTGAGTCGGAGGAAATTTAATTTGGAACGTAATTAGTACAGTTGTGAACATCTGTGCCTATGAAGTGAACTTAGTTTTGTAATTTTACCATTACTGAACTGCCAAACAAATGCTGCATACCTTCTATATTTTTAAATTAATTTTTGGCCAAAATCAACAATGACAAGGATTTCAGCATATTACGCACATAAAGTTTGCAACCACTGGAACTGACCAATCACACTTTAATGCGAAAGTTACTATTGCGTAATACCTGTTACACTAGCAACCTTCATTATTCATGTAACGAAGCATCACTTCAAAGTTTCATTGCCACAGAAGTCACGATTCAATACAAAAACATTATTGTGATACAGAAGGTATTTATCGAACCAGGTCACCAGCAGTGACCTTACAAAAACAACAAGTGAATAACGTCTGTTGAAAATAAATAGGTTAAACATTAAACATTCCAAACGTCCCAAACGAAAGAGTAATTCCGCAGAATAATAGCCACAAATCAAAAAATATAATATGATGAATGAAGGTCATAAAGATATAAACATTTGTACGCGCATTAAAGGATGGTCCAAGTCTCTCAAGCGTGCGCGAGAGGAAAACAACATTGATAGGGAGCACCATATCACTGAGTAATAATGGAGAGCGGAGAAATGGAATAAGAATGAATGAAGAAAAAAAGAGACGTGAAAATTTCGAAATGGGACTTCAGTTATCAGCAAATGCAAGTAAATCAATTGTGTAACAGATGAATACATCATTAACCTTAAAATAAAATATGACAACTCAAAAGAAATTGGGATGATTCCAATAGGAAAACATGGACTAGTAAAAACCATTGTTTTGGAATGCAAAATTTTTTAAATGTTTTTTTGGGAGAAAAAGAAACAAGATAACATCAGAAAAACGAAAATTAAAAAAAAATATCCTGAACGCACTGGCAAATAACCCGTTAAAATCTAAACACTGCTACCAGATGTTCGAAGAGGAAGTGTCGAGTCAAGGAAGTGATTGGATGGCAGTGGAAGCGGTTCTGGTGTCAATCGTTTCCGAAGTCTTTTATTCGGCACGATGATTTCTTTCACAAATGACCCGCACAATGAGTCGACCTCATCGTAAAAGCCAGGTGTATTGATACGTGTTTGATGCTCTTTGCACAAGAAATGCTGAAATTATAACATCTTAGAATTGACATCCCCGCAGTCTAACGTATTCTAATCACCAAATATGGAAGTGAAACCTCATACCTAATAACCATACCTGGAGTGGTTATAGTGTCACCTAACGTATTACTCCAACCAAGCTCCACTGAAACTCCAATTTCACAATGTACTAAAGTGTTGGAATTTCTTAGAAAATAATATTAGGAAAAAATAATAAACTAACTAGCTGCATATCTTGACAATCACGCGTGCAAATGTCACAAAATCCTGGTCCAACTCGACTTTTTGCCCGAGGTTTCGAAATCTTTGTTTCCTTCCTGGAAAAACCCCGACTACTTATCAGTTTATAGTATAGAAGACGAAAATTCTCTATGGAACAGACAGCAAGGGAGATAAAATTGATTAAAAGTGCCAAAAAATAAAATTAGAAGTAATGCCTAGTTCATATTTCGGTTCCACCACTTCCCCATCGGATTTACTATTTTCTAAACAAAATCATTGTAAGAAACAGAAGACATTAAGTTTGAAAGTGGCAATAAATGCAAAAACAATACTTCCGCTTTAGAAATTCTGGAGAAGCTTTATGAAATATGGACCTTCCAGCAGCTTCACCAATATAAATCGGTCGAAAATTAGATGGAATTCCATATTCTTTCCAAGCAGGTGCATACCTGAGGCTGTTATCTTCAAATTTGATGAATGGTGGTGTCAGTTTGCGTACACCTTTCTGTAAATAAAAATAGACGAATCGGGCACTTATTATTTTAATTAAATAATATTTAATGGTGTTACAAAGTATGTAATAGTGGAAGTATATGCGGTAGTAAATAGCTTTTTATTCTAAAACGAACAACTGAAACTCTGTATTTCTTTTGCCTTCCTCATCTTATCTATTATTAAGACTGCGAGCTTCATCAAGACATAAAAAATACAACGTTCGGTCGGCATAGAACCAAAGCGATATGCCAGACACTGCTTGCTACAGACCAAACAGTTCATATCTTAAGTATAAATTAAATGCAACGAGAGTGAAAATTTGTTCCTCATAGTTCACTCTCATCTAAATAGTTAGGATAACTTCAGGTATAATGTACAGTGATCACAACCGCTTAATCTTCAAGTTTCTTTAACCAATGCAAACAATCAAGAATATATGCTGCTTCGATTCCTAATAAAGCACGTAGATATTTCGCGAAACCATCTAAAATGTCCTGGAACAACATACCTGCCCCTCAAGTTTCTGTTTTACAGGTGCCAATTTTGCCTTCTGGTTTAGCTTAACACGATTTTTCACATTTGATAAGATTTGAAGAAAAGAAGTGTATGTTCGAACGCGAACACCATTTTGCACAGCGACTCTGAGTAATACTGGCAGAGCACTGCAGTGCTAAAAGGATATCTGTAGCATCACAAAGATTAACAATGTTTGCATGAAATCAGTGCCTTAACAAAAAGCAACTGCATTTCCGTAATAAAGAACAGGTAACAATACGAGATCAGTTAAACATCCAGAAATAAAAAAAACACAGAATGTAGCATACGTCAGGCGTAATTCTTTTTGTTTTTGTTACCCTTTCCAAGTACTGCGCATGTGGGTGGTCGGTAACAATGCAAAACGGTTTCTCACCATCATCGTCAAGCGATTCCAGAACCTTTCCACCGAGAAGCTTGATATCTCCCTTCAATTAAAGTCTAATATGCCCCACCAGTAACTTATACCAACAAATTTTTCATATCTATATCAGCATAGAGAGTCTGAAAAGTATAATTATGCTACAGAATCTTTGTAAACTATAGCCTTGTCACTACCCTTTATTGTATTACTTATAAAGTAACCAAGAGAACCTCAAGTTGCAAACGGTTGTTTTCATCTTCTAAATCCAAAATAAATTCCAATGAACGAAGTGGCTTCTTGCCCCGTTTTATGATGAAGCTATCGCTGAAGAAAGAAAGTGATGTTGACGCTTGACCAGTAGTGTTGTCTGCCATTTCCATTCTCGAGTTCTGCCTCTCTACTAATATTGCATTACCGATAACTTAAAATAATTCTCAAGAAAAACTTAAATTTTTTCCCTATTACCGCTAACTACTATTTAGCGGATGAAAATAAAACAAAACAAAAAAAACACATCAAACTTAATTGAAAAATGAAAGGCTTAACGAAAATCAATCGAACTGGACTTGAATAAACTAATCAAAATGTAAAGAACTCGAGTCAGCTAAGCAACAGTAAGAGAGTAAGTCAAGACTCTATCTCTTTTTTTCACTACTCCTTATCTAAGAATTATTTGATTTCCCAATAGTACTAATACATATCATACTTAACACTAATCAGCTGATACTATTCCATTCTTATTCAGCTTTATCTCTGAATAGCATAATAGAAACTAGAAACCCAAAAAAAGACCAAACTCAACTTTAACCCCTACTTCGACTTTCACCCTAACCTATTCAGCTCCAATAAATTTTAACCGAAACTTAATCAGCAATCAAAACCGCCGCGTATTCCTGGCGTGCCTTTGGACGACATTGACCTGCCAGTATGAACATTATCGTCTCACAAAAATTGTACTTCTATCAGTAATTCTGTTTCCTTTTTACACGTGTAATCTTTGATATATTTTGTACCTATCGATTAAATGTTCTTTTTCCTTCTCTATTCGTTCCATATTTCAAACAAAACTTCTTTATTTATGCTGTGCTTGCTTTTTTCCTTCTATGGTCACTATAATATCACTGGGGAAATTTAAAAGTTAACAATTAGACAGTAGAAATAATGTTTTGTCCAAACTGATCATTTTATTGCATTAAATGAACACAAGAAACAGCAGTATTAAGAGAGATATGAAAATAGTGATAAAACAAAGGATAGATCAAGAGGATCTCAAGACCTTCCATTACAAGATTCGTCCTGAAATTAAGTAATGATTAAGCAAAGAACAAGAAGATAGTGTCTAGTTATGTGAGAAGAACAAAAATACTATAGTCAATTTACTGCTAATATTGCTTTTGATAGTAGTTCATTTGAATATTAGTATAAAGTACTTTTTCAAATTTTGATTGACATTCTTCTCTAGAACAGTGCTCGAATATATTCTTTTCCAGTGGAGAAAATTTTGGAATAATTTGTCGTATTTTTTTTCTAAAATATTAAATTATTCAGGAAAAAATTTAAACAGATTAATCCGAGCTTATTGTCTTAGAAATTAGAAAAGACCATGACGTACTTGTTGCGACATTTTTTGATGAGTAGTCCTCTACGTAAACGATTACGATCGATTATTCTACCAGTTGGGCATAAAGTAGCGTTGCATATATTCAAAATTGGTATTGAATAAAATTCACGCCAATTATTACCAATTATAGAGCAATAACCCTGAAAAGAATGATTTAGGTTTGATTTGTAATATAATCTATCACATAAGAAACTAAAAATATACCTTCGGTGGACAATGCCTTACGTACGACAGCGTGGCGCTGTTTTTTCCTTCATTATATGTTTCTTTCAAATGATCAATTTTCATTACAGCTACCACTGAAAAAGATGATAATAATCTTAAAAGTATTGCATCAATCATTCCATTATTAATTTCATCATCAAAAAACAACAATTTCAATTATTCTGTTTTTTTTTTCTTAAAAATTTCATTAATTAATTCAGTTGGATAAAAGGTATATTAAATTGAAATTGAAGTGAACTCGCACTGGGATATTCGTCCATTCCAGCTGCAATCCTTGATCCTTTAGCAAATTTCTCACTTTTTATCTCTGATATAGCATCTTTGGTTTTCAATTCTGAACTTTCTTGTTGTTGTTGTTCTTTTGACTGAAAAAACAATTCAAAAATGTACAACTCTATTTTCGGCATTAGTTTTACTTAGCTAAAACAAACGACAGTATTTGTTTGGTGGAAAATTTACTTACTCCAACAATCGGTCTTAATGAGTTATTCAGTGATTCATTGGAATTTACTTCTTTCGTTCTCATTTGTTGTGTAAAATTTTCTTCAGTCGTTTCACTTTCTTGAGTTTTATCGGTTTCAGATTTTTCACAACCGAAAAAAAAGCAAGTGAAAACGCATGTATACCAATAACTTTATTTAACCTTAAAAAAATTGATAATTTTATTTTACTGAGAAAAAAAGCAAAAAAAAAATTCCCAAAAACTTTTCGCTTCGTTACATATTTTTATCAAATTGATATTTGAATGAATTCTTAATGTATTAAATTAGGAGAAAGTTAAAGAAAAATATGCAGCTAAATTTTGTAATTTCAATTAGAGAAATGAAAATGTAAAAATTTACTTTTTGTATTTACAACCTTTGACATTCTATTAGTGCTACGCAACAATTTAACAAAAGGAAATAAATTCAAGCATATCACTTTCTGGAGACATTTTGGTATCGTTTTGTCAGCGAAAAATATCAGCACAATCGTTGCAATTAACTACAGAAAAAGAAAATAATTTTTAACTTTTTTAAATCGAAATATTGAAATTTTAAAATTTATTAAAATAAAAAAAGCAATAAGTTATAGCAAAGAAATTGTTTGAAAATAAGTGTATTTTAATTTATAAACAAAAAGCTAAACAACAATGTCACAATTGCATGTCTGGAAGAACCTAAATGAACTTTCTAGAAATAAAGAGATTTTGAAATAAATCTCTTTATTTTTTTTTATTAAAATAAATTCTTATCATTTTGTGTTTTAAAATTAACAGCAAAATGTATGAATTAGATATTCGATGAGAATTTATTTAGCATTTTGAACTATTCAATAATTTCAGTGAGAAAAAAGAAACGAACCGAGAATGGTGCAATGATAAGAAATACGGCGGGTACATACGTTGAATGCTCTCTCATCTTTATCAGAAGAAAAATTGACCAAATAATAGCTGATCCAGCAGTTACAGCATTTACAATTATGTACAATGAACGATAATCTTTAAAAGGAGAAGGAGAAGGAGAAGGAATATTTCAATGTAATTTTAGATGAATAGCTCTCAATTGATCGATCAGTAATTAAAATAGGTAGACAATTTGAAGTGGTCGTTGTAAATTGAACTATTATTTGATGATAAAAAATGTAACAAATAAAGTATCCGTGAATAGCTGAACCGATCAATAATTAAATTAGGTAAACAACTTGAGCTAATCGTTGTAAATTCAACTATTATTTAACAGTAAAAAAATATAACAAATAAAGTATACCTTGACGATTTTGATCAATTGCCGCAAGGCCAAGAATGGCCATGAATGTTTGAAAGATAGTTAGAACGACAAGTGCCATTGGAACGATACCGGCAACATAGCCAAGTGCAGTAAAAACACATAAGCTAAGAGTTGTAACAGCATGTATAGATACGATCAAATGAAGCCAAGTTGGATTTGTATTAGCTAACCTTAAAAGGTTAATTCAGCTTAACGATTTATCTTGAATTCGAAATAGTACTAGTTTAACGACAACACTGAGTGACTCGGTTATGGATGATAAATTTAACTTTATGATTTTACATCATAATTAATTGTTAAGGATTTGTTAAGTGATTAATTGAGAGTTAAAAAAAAGGAGAGAAGATTCAATTACGTTGTATTTGCTTTATTTGCTTCGGCATCCGGTTGAGAATGAGACGATCGCATCTTTTTTAAATGATAAAATTTTTTTGCATGTTTTGAGCATTTTATAAATTGTTTCATTTTTCATTTTTTACAAATTTGCATGCAAATTTTTCATTCTAATGACCTAAAATGAAAATATTCCTCTTGCTGCTCAGTTTCTCTCAGTTTATAGTGTTATTTTCTCAACGAAATAAGTGTATTTTTTTTCCATTTTTGTTCATTACAAATAATAAGATAGGACGTTAAATGTTATGGAATACTTCAAATTATCTATTCACTTTCATATTTTTCAAAAAAAAACAAATGATTTTTTGCCGAACATTTCTAGCATTTGCATTTTTACAAAATGAGAAATAATCTTGAATTTAAATCATTAAATTGTGAATTACGAAGTGTTTGATGTTTTGAAAATCGTTTCGAAGTGAATTTTATACCATTCAGGCAACGCAAAGTGTATTTTTCAGTTGTGCCTCTCGATGAACAGCGGAACTGTCCCAGTCTTTTGGTTATTTACTTATTAAGTATGAATTTCAGTTGGACAATTCATGTCCTCTATCCGTCAATTGACATTACTGGTCTGAAAATTCGTCCCACACGATACATTCCGCACAATTTTTCACGATCTTTTGAATCTTTTAAACCTGATAACAACTTTGTGCATCTACATAGACTATTGCATGCATACGGATATCCAATGACTATACGAAGTCAAGAATCTATCATGAACAGATCCTCCAGTAAATGGCTGACAGCATTTTTCGTCTTTATGCTTAAAGAAACGGTTGATTTTTTCAAACATTTTCTACTTCTTCCGATTATCTTATATGATCGGCATCATCGAATTTGTTGTGCCACATCAAATCGCTATATAACAGCAAAATGTCAAACACTTGTTAAACATTTTATTTTATATAAAAAATCCGACATACGTGACGTATCTTAAAAAAAACAGTCGAATTAAAAAACGACTGCTTACTAAGCACTAACGTAAAATGAATATAAACTGATAAACAACACAGTTAATGCATAAAAAATGCCTAATAGTCTGGCAAATAAAAAGAAATAAGGATTTCGCGAGAACAGCACGAAAGAACAAGTCGTAGAGCAATATTCTGACATCCTTAAAAAATCCTGATTATTTCAGCAGAATAAAACCAGGATACTGTGTCATCTATCCTCAATTCAAATTTCATAGTTAACTAGCCCATATTTACAACTTTCACCGCTTCTGCACAACATTGTTTTTGTACACAATATTACATAATTGAACCATTCCGATGAACTAAAATTTTACAAAAAAGGTGACAATGAGAACCTATACAAACCCATGAGAACTTAGTGTTCATTATGAATATGATTATAATAACTCTGATGCGTTGGATCGCAGGTTACTTCTTGAACACCAACAAAATCCTCCAGATACGCATCCTTGTAATAATACTGAAACCTGAAATTGAAAAATTGGTTAAATTTTGACAGAAATTTAGAAGATGCAAAAACTCAAAAAACTTCATGAAATCATATGAAAAACAATAACTAGTGCTTTTCTATATTCGCCTTCATGCGTCGCAGTGTGCACGTCATTCACTACTAAAAATCGCAATCTAGCGGTGCGAAAAGGATAAAACAGCTTACCATGGTTCTCCTTTTGTGAATGTACTTATTTTGCTGAACCATCCAACCTTATCGCCGGTATTCTTAATTGCTGAATAAACATATGGTGATTTTAGAATCTGAAATTCTGCTCAAATTAATAATCCAGAACAGTAGATAGAAAAGATTGTATAAAGAACTTAGAAATACAGAGCAAAAACACATACAAACAAAAAGTAATCGAATTACAAATAAAATCAAATTATTTAAAGCACTTGCAAGAAGAAAGGAAAAAAGGTTAACCTCATTTTGAATACACTGGATGTAGCGACCAACTTGTCGAGGACTCTGGTATAATTCACCACATTCATGTTGAGGTAGACCCAAAAATGTTAGAGCATGTGCTTCTCTTTTGTCTGTTACGCTAAAAGTTTATTTGATCTACATCACCACGTCATTGTTTCAATGGTACTCCAATCAACCACTCTGTTTTACTTCATTATTAACAAAATAGTGTGGAAGCACAACCTTCTTGTGCTTTTAATTTCCAAATAAATTTTGAATAGTAAAATCGAAATATCTATAGCACCAAACCCTCCAGTGCATTACTATTAAATGGCGATCATAGTGTCTGATCAACACACTCATACTTTGCAAAAAAAAAGAATAAAATGTACAAATTTCGTGCAATGGAGTAATCCATTTCATTTTTTCCGTCTTCCCAAGTTCCAAAAACATCGTTTTTGTGATGTTCATAGAAATCAAAGTCCATATCTTCAATATCTTCCACGATGTTATCCACATTTCCAGGTACCGTCCAGTCGTAAATCAAAATTTCTGAATGCTTCCTATAACAGCAGCAAGATTAGTACTACCGACAGATCTTCAAATTTTTTATGAGATTCTCACTGATGTATCCCATATCTTGTTGTTAGCTTGAACTCAAAATGAATGTAACTGAACCTAAATTCTTTCAGAGCGTCTTTGTATGAATCCTCGATTGTTTGCAAATAAGTCTGATCAATAACTGCTATCCTGTTTGTCTGGAATTAAAAAAAAGTTATTCATCATAAGACCATAAAATCTTGAAAGCATTGTAAAGAACAAATTTTCCATTTATTTATATAACACATAAAAATTATTTTCGAACAGTTAAGCTTTAGAAACATTGATAACAAAGCAAAGAAAAAAAAAGGAATTTAGAAGTTACTCATTCACGACATGTAAAGAAAAGGAAACATACATTTCCCTGCTGACGGATGTTTTCCAGACATTTATCGATCGGTACATCTAAATAAATGACCAGATGTGGCCAAAATTTGCAATTTGGTATCATTTTCTTACGCTCGATGTAATAGTAGGTAAAATCTAAAAAATATAAAGTGGGACATATTAACTGCTTCAGTGGATTAATTAGAACCACCCATAAACTCTCAAGTTTAAGTGTGCTTTCATTTTTATCTTTTGTTCTTGATCAAAAAATGCTAAAAATTGGCATATGGTGGCTGAACGCCATATGAATACAATAAAATTGTGCGTGAAAAAATAAAAAATGAGGAATGAAAGATCAAATGAACGATTCGATGATCAAATGAACGATGGTCGCATCACATGCAATACTGAAATTGTAAACTGATCAAGAAACCAAACAACTACTATTGTGTTAATCATATTTTACCTACATTCTGGTCCAATGTAATTTTTGGCTCGGCATGCGTTGGCGAAAATAAAATCGGTGTGTGGAGTACGTTCCAAAACAACACCCTGACCTGGAAATACAACATCGATGAACAAAATAAAACCATTTGGCATACTACAAATTTTTTACTGTTCTATCATACTTTGGTCTTGAAAGTGCCACTATCTTCCTTAAACCAGCTTAATAGAGCATCAGAATGTCTTCAATTCTTCCAAAACATACTATGACATAAAAACTAGAAAAGCAATGACTTCTCTGAGTTTTAGCAAACTGGGAGACTTACTCCATCATCTTTTCATCAGGTGGTATCATAAATAATGTATTTCGAGATGTTAAGTGACGTCAAATAGTTTCACTTTGTATTTTGAGCGTGCCGATATAAGCATAGAGTAATAAATTCTTTTATTTAGAAAAAAAAACACCTACTATAACACCTACCACTCTGAAAGTACGTAATCGTTACAAATCATTTGAAAAAAATCCTCACCAGTATTCATAATATGTGCTAGAGCATTCAAATACTGATCAAATTTGCATCTAAGAATACGATCACGCATCATTGCTGTTTGGTCGTTGCAAGGATCTTTGTAGAACATATTCAAGTCAAACAAACGGAAGGGCTTTGGAAACTATAATCAAAATGATCAACTAAGAAACAATGAAAATGAAATAGAAAAAAACACTACCTATTGTTCATTCACTGCTATTCATTCATTCATTACTAAACATATAACTCTTTCCACATATAAAGAAAAATTTTAGCAAAGATTATATATTAGATTTATATGCTAGTCATCAGCAATACTTCACCATCTTTAAGCCTAACAGTATAATATTTCTAAATTAACATATAAATCCATATAAACAAACTGTTCATCCAAACAGTCATTAATATTCAAATTTATAAAAACCAATTTCTGACAAAAAAAACATGGCTAACCAAGTGATAGTAGTTTCTATAGTCATTGCCAAAACGATCTATCAGAACCTCGTCCATTTGAAATTCCGGAATAAAATAAAAACCTAATCGATCTGCAAGTGACCGAGCCATATCCGACTAAAACAAGATCATATATGATAGGAGAACACAATTCGATTTCTGAGATTTAAATCGATCTGCTTCATGAAAACACTACAGAAGGACTTGATCCTGAACTGCTACCATAACTTCCACATAACTTAAATCACTCCGCAAAATAAGTTCTAATTTTGCGGAATGATTTAAGTTAAAGCAAAAACAATCAAGGAATTCACATATTATCAACATTCAAGATAATAAATTACCTTCTTTGAACCAATATTCCCTTCAACCACTATCAATTTCGAATTTTCATGAAATCTTTTCAGTGTCCGATCAAAAACAACATGCTGCCATCGGTATCTGAAGGAAAAAAAAACTTCAAGGCGGATATAATTTAATCCCGAATAAAAGGAAACAAATGATTGCTTCTCAAATAGTTATTCCTCATTAACAATTCTTAGCCACACAAATATAGATCAATTTAAGGACATACCCCTTTTCCCTATAAGGCCATGGCTCCGGATAAATGTATGGATCAAGTTTTAATTTACTCTTTTCAACAATTGTCCGCTTTTGACTGATAAATTGTGAAATTCTGCTACACACTGGCAATGTTGAAGTGTACAGCCAAGGAGAGGTATGCACCCATTTACATAATATACCTGCCATCTTTATTTTCTGCAAATTGATACTATAAGAAGTATAAGCAGAAATAATCAACTACAATTACTCCCAGATGTTTGTGCCGAAAAGCGATACGAAACGCAGCAGGGCACTGTTGATGACACATCTTGATGTGTGATACCAAATGGTAGCTATCAAGGCAAAGGAAAAAACTAACAGTTTTTTTTCCTTTAAAATTTGGAAGATAATTTCCAACATGTGCCTTACACTTGAAAGTATTAACTTTTTTAGATCAATCTCTTTACTGTTTTTACACAAGGCAATCCGGTATATTTTTTTAAGAGATCTTCGGCAACGTTGCAGAATAGTTGTCAATACTTTTCAGATTATATGGTTCTTTCATTCAGAAATACACATAGTCCTCCTTTTCACGACTATTTGACTTATGAAAACATAGCTATGGTGAACACAAAACTCTTTATAATCCTTTATACAAATCCGTTAATCCTAACCGGATACATAGAAGCTAAAAAATTTCATTAACTTCCCAAAATAAATTCCGTTGTTGCTCATTCTCATAACCTAACCTAGAAACTTAACGACAATGACATAAACTACGCAATGAAAGCCACCATGTCAATGATACTGAAAATAAAACGACTAGAGTATATCGTTGTCCAATACCGCTACAACTAATTAGTAGCGCCAGGTTTCAGATAACTGTTTCTGTGATACACTCTTTCTTCAAAAGGGAGATAGAAAAGCTTAAAACAAGGTATTTTTGTTTACGAACTAATGTACCAATTACCCAACCACAAAATATATGAATTAATTATGTGAGCGTAAAATATTGAACTTGATATGTATCAGGCAAAGAAATTTTAGCTAGTTTGCAACTAGATTCTACCCTTGCATAAGAATAATCTACAAACCCACGCTTACAAAAATATATCGCAGTATTTAGCAACAAATAGCAGTGTACTCGAGAAGTAATAACCATCAGAATCGGTGGGAGAAATTGAAAGACTTTAAATTCTGAATTATTTCAATATATGTTACATGATCGTAATGAACTGCGATAACCTTTGGCACTGTGCACAGGTAAAAAAAACACACACACACACAGGAAATACTGTACAGTTAGTTAGTTATACGTTACCCAATTGACAAGCTCAGTGTTAGGATGCGCCTATACAAATATATAAAAAGCTTGCCACATTTATAAAAATAGCATTATTTCCAGAAATTTCAAATCGACCTCACTATGATCCGTTAATGAAAAAACATATCCAAAGGTACGTTTAATATAGGCGTGCCTTGACAAAGAAGCAAATCGTAGAATAATGAAATCGATGATATAAAAAAAAAACATTTCAATGAATTTGAAATACACTGAAAAAATTCTACAAAACGACGCAGAAGACACATTTTTTCCAAATATTCCTACCACGCCTTGGTAAACATACCACATATTTACAGCTCAAAAATGCAGAGAGAAATGCAAAATAAATCGCTTTACCAAATTAGCAAATTGCAAAAAAAAGTTTTATGGGTACTTCGATTTCTTGAACTAGTTGGAATGGCATCCTATGCCATTCCAACTAGTTAATCCTCTCATAGAAGAATAGACTTGCTTGCTTGTTCAATTATACAAAGAGGAACAAAATAACGAAGTACGTCCAGCATATCTTTGAGAGACCAGAATTTGCTCTCATTCCGGAATAATCTTAAAGATATATTGCAGACAAAATAACGGCAAGTATACACATAGCAAATACAAGGAAGGCAGTGGCGTAGACTTTTAAATAGACAAAGGAGGCATACAAATTGAAATAATAAATATGGAAAAATACAATCCTTTGAAATTTTCTCATAATTTCATAATTTCTCGAAGACAATTTTCCGATGATTCTTAAGTTTGTCTTAAGTTTGCATTCTGTACCTGCCAATTAATCAAACAGATATTTTTGACCTTTCACATATTCTGTATTAAAATAATCCAGAACTCAAAAACCGTTATAAAATTGCAGAGAATAATAGCTTAGGAAATTGAGACCTGGATATCCCATATATATTCTAGCAAAAATAGGACAAATTAGTTATAAAAATATGAAATCTCGACAAAAAAAGCTGCAAATAATTATTAACAATGTACAACTTCTAGAAAAGCTAGTCGTCAACGTGAGATCAAAGTTATGTAACGGTCTGCATGAGGTTATACAAAAAAGAACGATACAATATTTTTACCACTTATGCTGCTGCAAAACAGCAAGTTCATATATAACCTTGAAAAAATGTTTGCAAAATTTCCTGCATGATTCAAGTGATTATGCTAACTTCATTGCATACTAATCACTTTACTTTTAAAGTTGAAAAATTCAATTTACTGAAACTGAAACCATTTTGAAATTTTGCTCGGAAATTCTAAAATAAAAGAAATAACCCACTTGTTCTAAGTTCCGCATAAGGGCACTCAGTATACGAGCCTGGTAATTCAAAAATAGACAAGAAGTAAAATTACATCGGTTCATATGACTTCTTACAACACAATACAGCTTAAAATAAGATATTCCAAATTAGCCCTGAGAAAATGAAAACATCAATAATGAATCACTTGATGTCTTTGCAAATTTCCGGTCCCTGTAAATTTTAAAATCGGTATGCTCTTGCAGAAAAAAAACCATAAATTCCGATCCACCCCCCTCCCCCCCCCCCCCCCCCCCTTTTTTCTTTTTTTTTTTCTTATAATTTTCACTACACTTTTATTTAATTCTTTTTTCATTTTTTATAACTTTAAATTAAACTTTTCAATGCCAAAAAAATATTATTTAATATTATATAATTTTAAAACTTGGATTTTTTTCAAGATCTGACTAGCACACGTCTGAACT
>JABVXW010000382.1:0-48544 GCA_013365375.1 Litomosoides brasiliensis
TAATAATAATAATAATAATAATAATAATAATAATAATAATAATAATAATAATAATAATAATAATAATAATAATAATAATAATAATAATAATTAGTAATAATGGTAATAGTAATAGTGATAATAGTAGCAATGATAACAGTAATAATAATGATAATAACTGATAATGAACTGATAGCTTACACAATAACTCTAGTAACTGTCCAAACGGTTAAGACAACAGTGGTTTGCACATGAAATAAGACATAAGCGGTGAAGAGAATTCCGAATGCATTGTGATATCGCGGTGATCTATGAATGATGCAGAGTGATAAGCAATAAGCAAGTAGTCCAACTACTCCTAGCTGAAATAAATGTAAAATCTTCGAAAATAATTATTTGAATTCAGTAATAAATTTTGGGTAAAAAAAATTTCAAACATACTTTATTATTGACGAATGTTTTCAACTTATAATTTAATTCAATTTAAATTTCTCAATTTTTTTTTCTTCCTAAGCAAACTAAGCTAGATGATGATAAAGTTAATGTAGATTGAAATAATACTGGTATAGCGAATGCATAGTATGCAATATCAGGATCAAGTCGTGTCACATTTTTCATTCTTCTTCATAAAATTTGAGAGTGAAATGAAATTTCAATCTATTTTATCGCCATTTAATTGAGCTGAAATTACATTTTATCCAATAATTCATTTATTCAACAAATTCTTTTTCCTAGTGAAATCTGAAGTTCATGTGAGTTATAGAGAGCGGCAAAAGAAAGACTTTTAAAATCAATCTATTCAAGAAAGGGAAACTGAAGCAAGCACATTCATTTCATGGGACTGATTGAAAGGAAAAAAAATTCTTAAAAAATTATTTCCTAAATAATTTCATGAAAAAAGTATGCAAAATCAATAAGCTAGTAATTACGAGAGCTTTCGCTTTTTACCTTATTAAACTATAAAAATCAAATTAGACTGCTAAATTTGTTCGATGCTATAACGTAGTCATTCCTAGCAGTAGTATTTTTAATAAAAGTTCGAAGAAAATCACAAATTAAATTCCTAAAATGGCAGATTCGATTATAAGAGGATGAGATTTTAAAAGATTTTGAAATGCTATATGCTTTTAAAATAATAGTCTTATTAATTTAGGCACTAAAACCACTGAGCCGAAATGTTTTGTTAGTAAATAATTCACAAGAATTATTAGAATTGATTGCTAAGCTAATTACTGTTTGCTTAACTTTACTTAATATCACCACTAGCGGCAGAATTGATATTAAAATTTAAAATAATAATTCTCAATTAATTTCCTCTCTTCAATTTATACAGTTGATATTTGCTTGTCTTAATTTGGAAAACATATTTCAAAAGTATCAAAGAGATGAGAAATCTTAGTTTAAATATTATTAGTTATTAGACGTATGCAATTACAAAACAACAATCATTGATCAGATTTAACTTAGAAGTTTTTTCTTAGAAAAATATTATCGGAGATCAGAAATAATTTATAATTAATATATTTGAATAATAAAAACAATTTCTGCTCTTAACATATTCACATTCCACTAATTTATTACATAAATTAAATTTTAAATAAATCATTTACAAAGTATCAATTCACGTGTAAAATGCTTTTTTTTCTTATTCTAAAAATTAATTTTACATTCAATGATTGTGGTTGCAATTAGCTTTTTATTTCTTCTTTTGTTCACATATCTTGTACTTTTTGTAAATCATAAAATTTCTTAAAAAATCATAACATTGCGGATTTCCACTATAAAGCTGTCAATTTTCCACTTCTTTGTGAATGATCGATAATGCACTGAAATGATCGATCGCTGTAACCTTCCTTACTACGAAACAGATCGATCGCTCTTACTTTCCTTACTACGAAACAGATCGATCGCTGTTACATTCCTTACTACGAAACAGATCGATCGCTGTTACATTCCTTACTACGAAACAGATCGATTGCTGTTACTTCCTTAAGTGATCGAGTAACTAAATTACAGTAATTTTACAGTAATTAATTACAGTAATCACGAGTAATTTTCCGGCAATTATATTACAGTAAGTGTGAGTAAGCCTTCACTACCGTTTGATTATGCTAAACCAAACTTTCCCAAAATAACAACACTTATAACAAATATAATTATTAAAAAAAAAATAATTATTACCTACAATTACTAATTTACTTAACGTTAAGAGTACTGTCAGTTTTGAATGCGTGAATTTGCTTATATTAACTGTTTTGTTGTAAGAAAAAAAAAGAAGAAATAAGGTAAATAAAGAAGTAACTGAATTAAAATATGTTGTGTGCTGAAATTTTCGATTTTAAATTATTTTGCGAATTTTCTTCAATTTCATTTACATTACCCTTTCGTTTCTCATTTATCTGTCTTCAATAAAAATATGGGTAGTAATTAGTTTGAAATATTAGTAATAACAAATAACCAACTGCTAGACTGTTGTGTCAAAATTAGATTAGATGTAGTAGAAGTTAACCTTTAACTCTTCTCCCTCTCTCTCTCTCTCTCTCTCCCTCTCTCTTTCCATCACTAAATTATTTTTCGTAGGACCAGAGATGTGGAAAAGTGAGTGGGTTGTTGTAAAAGGAAATATCAAAAAGTGACAGTAGTCATCGTGGAGATGAGAGAGTTTATAGAGAAATTAAAGAGGCGCTGAGGGAACTGGAGAGACACGTACGGAAAGGCGTGGCACAATTCTCATGAAGGTTCTGCCTGAACAGGTCATTTACCGAACTGAATCAGGTTTTTTTTGTCCAAACTGTTTGGGAAGTTTGATGGGGTGGTATATAATATATGCGGTTGAAGCTCTATGAGAAATCTCGGGAGGAGCAGTAATGTATATTGTTAAATTTTATAAAGTTCGGTTTATAATTACAATCTGAAATTTTTTTAATTTAAAATTGAAAGTCGGATACTTCAAATGATAAAAAGATTTTTATGATTGTTATATTTTTATGAAATCAATTTATAATTTAAATGAATTTTTAAAAGACCAATAATATTTTCTTCTATAGAAAATTATTCCAAAGAATAGTTAAGGCATTGTGGTAGACTGTATCACGTAGTGTTAACAATTAGGTGTTAAGAAAGTCATATGCAGGGAAATGTTTGATGTAAAGCGCAGAGTTTGTGATGGCATTTAAAGAGTATAAATTTATCATCTTACCGGTGAAAACTAAAACAGAACTGACTTCAGGTTTGCTGTAAAATTAAGATATTGGGATGAACGGGGACATATGGCTTAAAAACTGTAAACGTTACTCGGATAGTCAGAAATCAGCGGTTAACGATCAGTACAAGGAAGATGTGAAAATGTTGGAAAAAGAGATTCATTCGGAGGCAGAATCAGTTTTCCGGAATGGTGCATTGAAATTAATTACAGAATGTGTCAAAGAATATGATATTTCACAAACATACGGGTAATCGATTATTTTCCTTATAATTTACACCATGATCGAAATTTGGCTAGTACTATGTAATTCATATTGCGCAGTGCAAGAACATCAAAAAAAATAATTTCCTAGCGTCTTGAATTTAGTTTCATCATTTTTCTAAGACATAGCCCAAAAATTCAATATTTTTCGGTGGTGCAGCTTGTATATGATGAATAAATGGGTGTATATAACCTTTCTGAAAAAGGTTCTACTGTATATAGCGCTGAACTGTTTATCTTGATCTTGATTATGTTAATTTTTTGATGAATTTTTATACATCAAATTTTGAAAAGTATGGTGTAGGCTCAGTGATAGGAACATTGTTGCAAAAACGAATTCTTCCACTGTCATTTTACTTATAAAGGACATCAGCTTAGCTGTTGAATTAGACACGCGAGATTGATAAGTCATGTCGTAAACACGTGCACATAGCCATATTCATGTACCGTCGTATTTTAATACTGTAAAGAGCATCGTTTGCTGGATAGTTTAGCAATATTTAGCTCTACTCATTTTTGAAACATTTCGTTTTAGGAATTCATTTTATTTTTCCTGCTTCCATTACTGGGATCTTATAAATCAACCGATTCCTGGCAGTGGGTGATTGCTTTCATGCCTTTTTTTTGTAGGCTAGTTCTTGTGATGCAAATTGTCGTATCATTATTTACTAGGAAATGAATAACGTTGCAGAATACAGCAACCATCATCAGATATTGAGTGCCTAAAAGACCAAGTGCTGTGGAATTCAGGTACAACATTAGAAATACAAGCTTTGCGAGATTTAAAGACTGGAGAGGTTACTGGTTATATCGAAGTGCTGGATGACAAAAATACTGAAACAGGCGATGCGAAAACATCAATGTCCCTTACCAGGTTAGGATTAGTTCTATTTCTAGAGGTAGTGGACTGTTACAACTGGAGATCATAAATATTGTCTTTGTTTTATAATCAAACGGATGTATGAAGAGTAGACGAATAAAACTAATGTTTTTAACTGTGTAATATTTTTAAAGTGCACTTAAAATTTAAGCACTCTGATGGTATTAGCATTATATGAAGCTGTTTACTTGTGAACACTGGTGAATTTCTTTACTGTGAGACGGGAAGGGGAGAGAAATTGCTAACTTGGTTGCCATTCCAATGAATTTTAGGTCTCCAGATCCGAAAAGTGCTTCAAATTTTATGGGTTCTACAAGCAACATTCCTTTTATGCCTGGTAAGTGTTTTATTTCTAAGTATTTGTTGTTACCAGACAAGAATAACATCAAAAATCAACAAGTTTTATTGCGCTTTATCATAGTGATATCTATAAGAATTTCTAAATTCATAACAGATAAGCTTATTCACTGCTACCCTTATATCTTTAGGTGGTTTCGACGCGGAAATCGGAAGTGTACTCTGCTTGAATGATACTGCTATCACAGACGAAAACTCGGAGGAAGAAGCATATCTGCATTTTAATGGCACGTTTGCAAACTTTCAGAATACTACTGTTACTTTGAAATAATTTTAGAATAAATTCTTATTTTACCTCTGGACTTGGGAATCTTCAAACCAACCAAAATACAGAAGCGAAAATTTGATATCCTTCCATTGTGATATGGAAAGCAGAAATGACCCCGGCCAATGTTGAAGTTGGGGAATTTAAAATACCCGTGGGCAAAATTCTTTTCATTTTTTGAAGCGTGTTATTGTTTTAAACTTTTTTATGTTACAGAATGTTCCACATCGGAATTACTCTTCTGTATTCCTGGAATAAATGTTAATGGTCTTACTGACGATGGCGTCCATGATTTTTCTCAAGGCAGTCTTCATTTAGCTGATGATAGTTTATCTGATTTAATGAAATCTGTGAATATCAGTTCAATTAGTTCCTCAAGGATTGACGGAGATGACTCTGAAGGCACAAAGGAATCATATAATGAATCGGAAATTGATAAAGAAGTGGACAAAGAATTCGAGGCAAAATTTTCTGGATTTTTACTGAGAAGTTTTCATAATGATTGCATTGACTTCGGAGGTACACAAGTTTAATAACAGCTTCGTACTGCAACATAAAATTTATAAAAAATCACTGCGTTTTTTTGTACTTCTGCACAACTTTCCATTGAAGTTCGCGCATCCACATTTTGAGTTCTCTTAACATATCAAAATCAGAAAATTTAATTTGTGCCTATTTTTATTCTGAGAAGAAAGATATTATGGAATGTTTTGAAACTAGAAAATAATGTCAGCTAAGTTAACAAAGTGGATTACTTCTTGTTTGATAATGAATATAATGTCGACTTTTGTTTAACGAAACACTGCCAGTTCCATTAAGATATGTAATAAAAGTGGGAATAGCTGGTCCGAATAATTCTAAAAAGGCACGTCCAATATGTTGTATTTTAATAAAGGTCTACTTTTTTTTAGCAACTGGTGTTCGCAGAGGAAGAGGCAGAATCTTTCTCAAGCAGAAAAGATGAATTACAATTACAAAATAGAGAATATTGTTACGCGCAGGTTTTGAATACATCAAAGAATGTTGACGAGTACGAAATGCTGAAAAGTAATATGGCAAGAAAGGTGGAAATTATAAATCGTACATTCTTTCAATTCAGAAAGTTTTAATTGATAAATCAGTCATAATAACCACTGTCTAGTTATTCTACAGATTAAATAGTATGTCAGAGCTGGTTCCGTACTCCTTTTTCAGAAAATCGCTGTATGCTATTCACGTCTACTATTTGTTAACTGTTTAAATATAGCAGTATAGAATAGTCCGTATCAATAATTTTGCAGAATAATGGTTACCTACCATCACCGTTAATTCATAATTCATTACTATGTGAAATTTCCCATTTTAGTATGCGTTTGAATTGGATCCGTTCCAACAACAGGCGGTCGTATGTTTAGATCGTGGAGATTCTGTGTTCGTTGCTGCCCATACTTCAGCCGGTAAAACCGTTGTTGCTGAATATGCTGTTGCTTTGTGCAATTTACATAAAACCAGGCAAAATTATTAAATTTTTAAACGGTTACGAAACGATAAAATTGGGTTTAATCTCCCTATTTTTTCTATGGAGTGTAAGTCCGTAATTTTGTTGATCAGGATAATTTCTCCAACGTAAAGATTTATAAGTCATTATAGCATGACAAAGCAGTAAGTTAACCGAAATAATTTGAAGTTGTGAGTGTCGTGAATTTTTCTCAGCAAGTTATTGCAATAATCCGAAAGGATAGTCATTTGGAGAGTGTTTTTGTCTCTTATCACAAATAATTAGTACTTATAAAACTTCGAATTTTTTGCAGGGCAATATATACATCACCGATAAAAGCACTTTCAAATCAAAAATTTCGCGAATTTAAGCTTATTTTTGAAGATGTTGGACTTATAACAGGTGATATACAACTACATCCAGAAGCTTTTTGTCTTATAATGACAACGGAAGTTTTAAGGTTATTTTCAGTTTTTTTCTGACTAATTGTGAAAAGGATTTACAAATCTGACTTTTTGCATCGCATTTTGGGAATTAATCTGTGTAAAATATTAATGCTTGCCATAATTCTGCGTCACCGTAATATGATTTTGAGTGGGAAACTATCGAGGGTTCTAGCTGATATATTCTTGGTGTGTTCAAAACAGAGTGCGTGAAAAAAAATGTATGATTTTGGTTGCCTTTCAGATCTATGCTTTATAATGGATCGGAAGTTATTCGTGAATTGGAATGGGTCATTTTCGATGAAGTACATTATATCAATGATGCAGAGGTTTGCTTAGAATTCTTTAAAAGCAGTTTCATTGATATACAATGTAAAATTGCGTCATATTTTTTTTAGAGAAATAAATCTGAGAATCGCGAGAACTTCTGAATGTTGTTGCTTTATTGCATTGATTTTTATCACAGGACAGTAATTACAAGTTTAAAGAAATTAATATGCTTATTTGCTGCTACGAGGCGTCTTGAAACTTCGGGGCATGAATTTTATGTTCTGTAGTAGCATTGTTCAGTTGTTTTCACATCTTAACTGCTACAAGGTGTGCCTATAGGCTGTGGCAGAAAGCTACTTTTGTAATACATTTGTAATATACTTATTTGTAACATGTTTCAGCGTGGACATGTTTGGGAGGAAGTTCTAATTATGTTACCAGCTCATGCAAAAATTATTATGTTAAGTGCTACCGTGCCTAATTGTGTTGAGTTTGCTGATTGGGTTGGGTATGTTTTTTTATAATTTGTATGAAGTTCGGAGTCCTTTTTAGGTTATTTTTATCTGTTTGTATATCATTCAAAGAAAAAAATTTTTTTAAGTGTTTTCCTTTTTCAATATGGTATAAGATTTCAGGCGCATTAAAAAAAAACAGATCTATGTGATTATGACCGCACGACGTCCCGTGCCACTGGAACATTTTTTGTATACTGGGCAAGATGGTAAAACGAAAAAGGATATGTTTAAAATTATCGACAGCGATGGACAATTTTTGCAGAAAGGGTATCAGCTTACCTTGGAATCCATTCCATTGATTTATATTTCGATGTCTTTCATTAAATGCTGTCTGCATCGCTACCGAGTCACTTTGATCATGAGTAGAGCCAAACGTTCAAGTTGCCATTTCCATACTTAGAATTTACTCGAAATTTTGGCTTGAATGACTGGATAATTCAGCATGCTATATGAAACCTGTTGAAAGCTATACACTATTTTAGTTGGCATTGTTACAACTATTTTTACTTTTGGAAACATTTATTGTTCACTCATTCTTTTAAAGGTACTCGCTCGCAAGTGCAGCAAAAGCAAATATACGTAAAGCAAATGCGAACGCAGGTCCTGTTGGATATCGACCAAATAATAGAATTGTAAGTTATTAAAAAATTTTCATGACGTCTTTGGTTTGACTTAGGTTCCTATCTTTTATGACCATCCAGTTTAAGTTTGCATTTTGTTTTGTCCTTCTATTTTGATATTTGTAGGACAAGAATGTTTACACTACTGTTATCGACCATCTGCGCATGCAGAACATGTTACCAGTCATTGTTTTTGTTTTTTCTAGACGAAGGTTTGGTTTTATCATTTATTACTAACTAGAAAAAGCGTATAAATAAAATCATCATATTCTTCTTGAAACAAATAAATTTGCTGAGGTGTTTTGAAGTCAAACATAAGATCAAATCAAACGTGAAGTGATTGAGATTGTTAACATTTTAAAGATTTCATTTGAAGTCATTTTAAATTTAATATTAACGAGTAATTGCTATAAAGATGCGATGAGAATGCGTACTTGTTGCGATCAGTTGATTTAACTACGGAGAAAGAGAAATCTAGTATACATCGTTTTTTCTCAAAATGTATTGCGCGATTGAAGGGTTCGGATAAAAATCTGCCACAGGTTAGTTTTACAATCGATTCCGTTAACATTTCAGTACTTATTATTGAATATGGCATTTTCCATTCAATGCACGTCTACGTTTATACGACGAATTGCTTCCCCAACTTATTTATTGAATTATACCCTGCAGAAGATCTTCATTAGTGTTTTAATTGACTCTAGTGGGGTTGCAAATATTCCAAATTTGATTTTATCCCAAAGGATTTTTCAACTCTTTTTAGGTACTGCAAATGAAAGAATTGTGCAAACATGGTTTTGCAATACATCACAGTGGTATTTTACCAATTCTAAAAGAAGTTGTCGAACTACTGTTCCAAAAAGGACTAGTCAAGGTATTTATTTACTTTTGAAATATAAACGAAAATAAATTTCCTGAATTTTATATCTTTAGATCTTTTCGAAGTGTATTAAGATGCCAGTTATAAATAGCTATGGCTAAACTGGAAATTTATTTTGATATACAAGTATGATCTCATTGGATAATAAATAAGTATTGCAGGTGTTGTTTGCTACTGAAACTTTTGCGATGGGTGTCAACATGCCCGCTCGGACGGTGATTTTCGATTCTTTGCAGAAACACGATGGTCGGCAGTTGCGTATGTTGAATCCCGGAGAATATATTCAGGTGTTTCGTCCATTTTATTTCTTCAAATTTTTGCTGTATAGTAGTAAAGCAATAATGTTGAAACAAGGCGTAACACATATTCCGAATTTTCAAGGAAATTGAGAATATTCATTCTTATGCCAATTTATGAGAAATAAACGGAATAATTTTTTTGTTTTTTATAGTAATTAGTTTAAACAGGAAAACATAAAGAAAATTTTTAAAGTAATCATTGGCAATGATTTTCTAGATGGCTGGTCGAGCTGGTCGGCGAGGCCTGGATGCTACTGGGACCGTAATTGTTTTGTGCAAAGGACCTCACGTCCCCGATTATCTAGACCTAGTCAATTGTATGCAGGTCAAGTATTCTCAATTTCGCATGAATTATTTCTTGTTGAGTAGTGTTGAGTGAACATTTGAAATAAAACGACACCTTCTGAAGCATTAAAAATATAATGTGAAGGAGGAAAAGATAGAAGGAACGGTACTGAACTTATCTCCGTAGGGAATTTCCAGATAAAATAATAAAAAGCCATGATTTCTTTTGCCATTCATGATGTAAATAGTGCGAGTTTCCTCGCTCAGTTTTATGAATTCAGTCATTTCAGGGCAAACCAACAAAGTTGGAATCACGATTCAGGGTAACGTACTCAATGCTTCTTAATTTGTTGCGAGTAGAGCATTTGAGTATCGAGGATGTGCTCAGAAAAAGCTACGTAGAAAGTGCATCACTTAGATTAGCACTGACACAGAAAGCACGCTTGAAAGAGGTGAATCAGAACAAGGACATAAATTCTAATAATTTCGCGTTCTTATGGACAAACTTATTTAGTATTAAGTTCTTGCCCAGTGTGAGCGTGATTCCAAGCACTGATGATATTTTGAAACCAAATTTGGTTGCCTATTTTTGTAGGCGTCGCAGCATTGATTTTCTGTTACAAAACTTTGCTGAATGCGCCACCTTAAGAGATCTGAAATTTTCATTACTTAGCAACAAAAATTTAGTAATCTGTATGATCAAAAATTATTCCTTCGAAAACCTTGATCTTTAACAAAAAAAATGTATTATTCATCGGAAAGCTATTTCGTTTATTTTATTGAAATTCAAGTTTCAGATAGAAAAACTGTTATCATCGAAAGAAGACCTTAACTGTGAAACATGTTTTCCTGTCGAGGGCAGCTCAATTGTCGAATATTATGAGAATTTAAGAGTATTTCTACATTTTCGAGCTGAATTATGGCCTGAATTGATTCGATTTTCTGTTGTGGATAAATTACTATCACCGGGACGTCTAATTATTATTTGTTTACCGGAAGTTGGGCGAATTGCTACCATGGCGGTGCTACTTAAGGTTTAACAATATTTATTAAAGAGAGTTTGGAGGGAAGTTCTTATGGAAATGAAAATTTTTTCAACTTTATCGGCAGTTTAGCGGAAAAATTAGTTATTTAAGATAACAGTAGATGGAAATTCAAAGAAAATGACTTTGCTGCTGTCAATGGAGGATGATCAGCAAGTTGTAGAGCAGAAAACTCAGGAAATAGATCGTTTTATGCGATTACCTCAAGAGGTTAGATCCTTATTTTTGCTTCCATAATTTTATTTTATGATGCTATTTCAATATATGTAAGGAAAATATATGCAAGAAGTGTAATCGATGCATTTTTTCAGAAAAAACGAGAAATTTATGAAGCAAACCTATTGCAACATGCAGCATTTTATGGTCCTGAAGGTCTTCCACCGGAAAAATTGTCAGATGAACGAAGAACATGCATCATCTTAGATAGTATACCACTGAGTTGTTTGATAGCAATTTGTCAGAAAGCTGTGAAGATTGATCCACTGGCCGTTATGGAAGATGTGAAAGCGAAGATTCACCCGAACCACCGGTATTTTTTTCCTCTTTGGTTTTTTTCTTCATGTCAAGTTACTGGTAGTTATATTTTGCACGATAATACTAAATTTTACTATTTTAATTGTAGAACTAAATCACTAAATGAAGCTGTCCTGAAAGTAATTAGCGAAATTGATAACGTAGCAACAAATTGGGATAGCACAAAAAAGGGAAGTGTGAAATTACCGGGGCGAGACATACAAGTGAACGATGTTGATATATTTCAAAAATTACTTCAATTGAATGACTTCCGCAGTTTTCTCATAAATACCACAAGTTTTCGTTGTCGGCAGTGTTCGCTCTTTCGAGAACATGTAAGTTGATCTTCATCTAACTTTAAGCTTGAGAATGCATACCTCTTTTCATAAGTCGTGCATCATTTCATCATTGGGGTTTTCTTCCACCTTAATTTCTTGTTTTTTTTATTTCGTTCCTTTTGTTTGTGATTTTGCTTTGAAGATTTGTTGAATGTAATGTTTGGTGCTATTATTCGGAATTGCTGGAAGGTATTGCAGTATAATTGAATTCTCTTTTTTGATAAATGACATCAAATTACTTATCGATAGATTTTAGTTCATGCATATACATGATAAAAGTAGACTACAATCGCAGTGCGATGAAATTCGTCTAAAGCTTTCAACTAGTGGTTTACTGCTCTCGCAAGATTACTACGATCGTATCAAAGTAATATTTCCATATTTAATTATTTCGATTATATATTGTTTTCTTTTATTTAATGGTCTTTTGATTTTTCTGAAAATTATCTCAAATATTTTCAGCTTTTACGGCATTTGAATTACATTGATGATTCAAATTTGGTTTCTCTGAAAGGTCGTGTGGCGTGTGAAATACATCACCAGGTATAATGTCATTTTCATTTTCTACCTGTTATTTGACACATCGCTTAATATTGTGCTATAAAGTCGTGCAGATAGTTTCCGCTTCATATTGATTTCTCTCTGTAAAATTTTCCTATATTCTAATGAACAGTTGCGGACCGTTAATGAAATAACGAGTCAGATATGTTGCGAAACTATGTTTTCAGGAATTATTGATTACGGAATTGATGCTAGACAACAAATTCCACTATCGTTCTGCTGCAGAAATAGCAGCTATGCTTTCCGTAACCACATGTCAACATAGGTCAAGAGAAAGTGAACGCAAAAAAGATAGGAATGATGAAATCGTACAAGCACCACCGGTATTAAAGGAGGTATATTTTGATGAATTTACATAAGGAAACTAGTTACATAAGCAAACATGGCTACAAATGCCAGATAAAGGAAATTTTTCTCCAGTTGCTTGATGGTTCATAACTTGGAATTTGAAGAAGAGGAAAAGAATGAGCGCAATACATGGGTAGACAGTTTTTGAAAAAGCATTTGGTGTTTTTTCTAGTTTGAAAATATTCATTTTTTAGTTGAAAGATGACATCGATGAAGTGTGTAGTAGAATTGGGAAAATCCAACGGGAATGTGGTATAAAAGATGTCGACATTTCTGAAGAACTGAGTTTTGATTTGATGCATGCAGTTTATGAGTGGGCCAATTCAATGGTAAAATTGCAAAATTTTTCATTTCCAGGAAGTATTAGTACTCAATGTTGGTTTTCCATGATAAGGTTACATATGGTTTTGTGAAACTCATGAACTAATAAAGCATGCGGCTTTTCGCCAGATAATTATTTAAATAGAATATATACTCATTTATCCAGTAGAGACGGAACTTCATTTTCTTGTTTCTCACATAAATTCACAGTGGTAATCGTTGATTCCTTTTTGGTTCTTATTGATTGGTAAATTTCTTTAATTAACTTATTGGTCGGGGTATTGTTAGTCAATTTCGACCAATTTTGTTAGCTAATATGTTGTCATTTTTGTCATTTACTTGAAACGCTTAAGATAAGTTTTCCCATTTAATGCCACTATGTTTATATCGTTGAATTTTTTTCGAAGTGCAGTGATTAGGTAACCCAAATTCCTATTTTCCTATTTTGTTATAGCGATTATAAGATTTGCATGTTCGGTGCCATAATTTAATTATATATATACATTTATATGTATTTTCAGCCATTTTCTAGCATAATGCAGCTGACGGATGCACAAGAAGGTTTGATTGTACGTTGCATACAGCGGTTGGATGAATTATGTCGCGACATACGGAATGCCGCTAGATTAATTGGTGACCCTGCATTGTACGAGATAATGGAAGACACATCGGCAGCTATCAAAAGGGATATTGTTTTCACTGCTAGCCTTTATACTGTTCTAGATTAAATTGTTAAGAATGTTGATTTATCTACCTCATATCTTTCTGAAACGGGACAGTATCAAGTTTCTTGAATTTTAATGCAGTATTTTATGGTGAAAGGAATGGAACTTGTCGTGCTGTCGAGAATTCTTTTTGGAAAATCGCAATTGTGGTCGAATCCATTGTATAAAGATGTCTCTTGTAATAAAAATTAATTGCTAACAATTACGTTCCATCAAATATTGATCCATAAATATGAAATAAAGTGGGAGAAAAATAAAAAGGATGCGAGAACCAAAAATTCGGTGTAAATGGTGAAATAGAAAAAATTTTTAAAATGCAGGTATTTTGATTGTTTGGACACGAAAATTATTTTTTTTAATTATTTTGATTCTTTAGACGCGTGCTTTTTAGGATAACACTTCAAGTTCTATATTGGGCACCAACTGGCAGAGCGAATTGACAAATCCATTCTTTTAAATCTATTTTTTAGCTTAGAACCTATGAATCAGCGTGTTAGCTGATGTAATTATCATTTCTGTGACACTGGTATGCATTGCGTACTAGATGTTTAATTCACGTACACGTGTATTAGTGAGTGATCTCATTTCCTCTTTGTGCTCTTTCCCTTTCTTTTCTGCTAATTGAATTGGATTTATTGTATTTTTTGTTTTAAAGCTTCTCTCAGATGTTTCTTTTGCCTCTTCTCGATGTCACACATTGTTGCATGTTTTAGGATTTCATTCATCATTTCCACTTTAAATCTTGTTGCGACGGTTACGATGTCTACTATGAATTCATTAAAAGTTATGGTTCAATTTTTTTTTAGAGCCATTAATTAAGCAATACTTCATGATACATAATTAAGGATGTTAATAGCTTGATTGCGGAAAGGAATAAAAGAGAGATGTTGCAATTGTCTTCCTAAGAGGATTGTGCTTGTTTGTTTAGTTTCATACTATAAATGAATGAATTAATTGTTGTGTTTATTTTAAAGCTCTTTTCCTTATATGTTAATTAAATTGAGATGAGGGAGGAATAAAAAAATGTTCAATTTGTTTTGTTTTGCGACCGTAAATTACACAGATTTTGGTTGTTTGGGAGTTCTTCTGTTTTTTTACTGATTGATATCCTAAAAATTCAGGCGAAAAAGTTTACGACATTGATATAAGGACTGAAAAGCCATAACCCCACATATGTTTTATAGAAGTTAATTTAGTACTGCTACTGGATGAGTGATTTAAGTAATCATTGAAAACTTGCTGCCGTAGAACTGATGCACTCTTTCTGCCGGATATTTTGCATATGTCGTAAAAGGCGGAAGTTCCTTTGGAGTTTCCGCCTATTACGACATATGCAAATTCCGGTGATTTTCAATGTGATAAATATTATAATTGTCACATTAACCAATAGCTGGCCTATGCTTACATAAAGGAAATAACGGTGATATCAGTGAATAATAATTGCTTCTCCAACTCCATCACAATTATCACTACTTGTTTTTTTATCACGTCACAGTTCGCACCATCACCACTATTTGTCTTTTATGACGTCATAGTCCGCAAGGTTTGATAAATTTAAATCTTCAAAAATAATTCACTGTGATTGTTTTATCATCATCATTCATTAATGCATTTGTTCAATGTATTCATCCGTTTAATTTTACATTTACTACACTATCTTATCCATTTTTCGATCTAATTTATTCATTATTAATTTAAAGAAGAATTGAAATGAAACATATTTCAGTTCTCAAAAATTATTTCTTTTACTTTCACTTCAAATTTCATCAAAAATTACACGTGTTCTTCTGATTTCAATTGTTGAATTTATTCAAGCGAATTTCCTTTTTTTCAAAAAAAAACGATTAATGAATAACAATGAAGCAATGTAATAAAGCAAAACAATTTAGATATGTTTATAGCAAACTTAGACGAAGGACATACAACTTATTGCCAAATATCTATCAATAAATGACGAATGGTAATCACTGATGATAACAATCAATGGTATTGTTAAATGATAACAATGATTCATCACATTTAATTGCAGTTATAAGCTTTAGTGAGAAATTACAGTAGTAATATTGTAATTTGGTGTATGATACAGTATGTGCTTCATTATACATATACAGTATCAAATTTTCAATCATTCTAAATTTACAAAATAAAATCTTCCTTTTCAGAAAGCAAAGGAAGCGCGAAATAACACAGAGAAGAAAGTAGACAAAAAAGATATGTAAATGATAGTGTGAGTAATTAAGTGATGTAATTTAAGTGGTAGAATTAGCTAAGTATTCAGACAATTGAAGATGATAATTATATACGTATACATTTTAAAATAAATTGAAACAAAAAAAAAGGCAGAAAAAAATTGAATTTAAATTTGTACATTTTCATATTGTAAAAGTTATATATACTTAATTTAAATTTGAACTTACATGATTTCAGCTATTTTTACATGATATTTGATATTTTAGATGATAATTGTATGGGAAAAAAAAAGTAGTCACAAAATATGTGAGGAAAATAGGCAGCAAAGAATTAATTACTGAAAATAAATTGTATTTGATCAATTGAGGTATTATTGTATTTTGTTGCAATTACTGCACAATTCATTCCTCATTTGAGCCTCACTCCTTCATACATCTTGATTATCGATTAATTGAACTCGTTTCCATGACTGCAAAATAAATAAATTTTTTATTTGTTAATAATTAATTTCATTAATGTCTAAGTGAGAAAAAGTATTTGCACAATGAATTCATTAAATCATTTCTTTCATCAAACAATTTTAACCAATTAATAATAAAATGGACATTCTTAATTTTATTTTACAAATTCCTACAATGTTCAGTTTTGTTTAAATAAATAAATGAAAATAACCGACCGAGCTTAACTTACTCACATGTAAACAATGATAAATGTAAACAAAACAGAGAGGAAAATAAACAAACAAACAAAAATTAGTTGTTGTTTACCTTGTTTGGCCTATGTCGCATTCGATGTACACCACATCGAAGATCAAACGTGGAGCCAAACTATAATTAACAAAGGTGTTTATTAGAAAATGTGTTTATTCTCATCTAACAGTGAAAAATATTTACATTTATTTTGATAGATGAACAATGAGTCATCATCCATTGAAATCATTTTAAATGAATTTAACTATTGCAATGTTAAAATATCCGACAATATCATGTAAATGGGATAATTAAATGTACCAAATTTTACTACTAATATAGTAGTACTACTACTACAGCAAAATTAATATCTTTAAACAGCAATGTAATTTATAAATTTTATCAAAAAGAAAAAAACTTACTTTTTCAAAAACTGTCCGATCATCATTTTTTGTTATCCAAATGAAATTAATAATAGCTGATAAAATAAATAGTGCAACAACAAAGCATACAGATACAGCTAATGGTCCAAGATAATCAATAAATTCGAATTCTTGTTTCGGCATTTGTTCCTTTATAAACAGATATAAACGTTTATAAATGATAATTTTACGTGTAGATTTCTTAAACGTCTACGTAAACAGTCAGTATTCTCAATCATTGGAATTTATTTGTTAATTTAATTGCACATCCGGTGCATTTTCATTCAACACCGAGACATGCAAGTACAACGAAGAAATTGGTGGTAGTGCGGTAGAGAAAAAAAAAACAACAGAAAAAAAAATCATCGTCGCAAACGAAATGTGATAAAAATAGATCAGAAATGGAGCATCTTCGATTGTTGACCTTTGATTTTTCCAGATTGAAACAGCGGTAGGGAAGGTCTGCCTGTTTAAAAATGACAATTTTAAAACAGAATATAAATCATGATTTAATGGGATTTTGTTAGAGAAGAAATTTTCGATGAGATAAACATCGACAGAGTTTCATTGCTCTTTTTTTCCCTTTTAGCTGTTTGATATGAAATTTAACTTCTCAGTGAATTATTGTTTTTCTTTACAAAAGATTTACATCAAAACGTCCATGTGATCCATTCATTGTAAGGTATTACGTGATCATATTGTACTTTTTTTTGATTACATCAATAAAAATTTGAAGATTTTTTTAAAAGTGAATCTTGAAATATTGTAACAATGAAGCGAATTTTAGAAAGAAAGAGGAATTTAATTTATAACCGATCGATTATGACTGCTTCAGATTGTGATTATGTTATTGTTGCTAATCTCTAAAATTGATGTAACCGATATTTTCAGCTTGCTGGAATAAACATTTCCATGTTTGATATACATAAGGCATATGTAAATTGATCTAATTAAACTATGATATGTTCGTCTAATGAAACTAATACATAAACAAGTGAAGAAAGAATATTGCAATAATTTGCAGTTGTTTTTTTTTTCAAAAAGTATCAGTGCAATAGTAATTTTAATTTTTAAAAGAAATATGAGAATATGCAAATTTTTCCTTTTATGTAACCGCTATTAAAAACCAAAGGAACTTAGCTGTGGAGATTTTGTGGATTTTGTTGCATTATGTAAAAGATTTGAATCGGAAAGGAAAATGTGCTAATAAAAATTTATGAGAATAATTTTCAAATATGCCAATAAATTGAAATGAAGCGAATCACATTCATATTTTTCATTCATTTCCGCCTCATTTACATTTTTATAATCTGTGGAACTACAAATCCAATAATTACCTGAAAACATCATTCGTCCGCTATGCGCATTTACCGACATTGCATTATGTAAGCTTATGTTGAACACAATCATGTCTGAGTTGTCAGTTAAAAGTAAGTTAACTGTAAGTAAGTTAACTGTGTTGAACCATTTAGCTAGCTAATCGATGATTGAGAAAGTAAAAGTGAACGAGTAAAAAAATATCATCAGTTGCGTGAGATCGCCGAAACTGTGATTGATTAAAAGATTTAACCTTGAGTTGTCAGAGTAGCAGCTAGGCGAGAAAATTGAAATTTAAAATGGTAACGAGTAAAAGAAACAGGAATTGGGGGTGAGTAAACAATAGCAGGGAAAATGAATGCAGCAGTTAACGAAGCATATCACCCAATTTAGACAGCCGTGCTCCCTTAATAGAATACAAACCTGTTCTATGATCTAGTCGATCAACGCCCCTGAATCGATTCCCTCAAACTCTACCATGATTACACTTGCACGGAAACTCATAAAAGCCTCTATCCTTTTTCCCCTTCTTATTGCTGCATCCACAGCTCTCTTCACATGTCACCAATTTTATTTTTTTTATACTCTCAGAAATTGCTACGTCCCAATTTTCATTATCTTAAAAAAGAAATTCTCAAAGCTATAGGTATCATTTTTCGTAGCAACAAAATGAGGTAGCAATGGCATATGAGTTTGCATTTCACGTTGACAAATGCGATATATCATTTTATACAGTTAAGAAACAGAAAATCGACAAACAAACTGATAAAGAGCACATTTATCGAAAATTTTCAAAAGTTATACATAAGATAAAACTGATTAAAAAGCAAACAAATGTTCCCGATTTAAACTCGCTTTCAAGGCCGAAAGACTTCAATTTGCAAGTGTTTTAACACAAAATAAAAACTTGAAATATATATTTCGATCCAAGGATTCCTTATCATTGTTACACTCCTATCGCCTATCGTCAAACTACTTTTGCTGCAGAGGAAAAATGTAATTAGAAATCATTATCATTTGTCTGTGCTGGCCCCAAAAATTACTATTAAATTTATCAATTAATTATTAATGATAATTTGCGATCGCCTTGTAAGATTGCTGATCGAAAACAACTACACAATACCTCACCATGCAAGGTGAGAACTTTGGATGCACTGTTTTACGCTGCTGTCCCAAAGACTATAGGCCTGTCCAAGTTAACATTTACGTTTTGCAGTTCATTATCACTTATGCTCAATTCAACGTTATCTTTTTAGGTGATGAACACAGAAACTTCTTTTCCTATGAAAACTTGTAATATTATTCAACTACTTAAGAATAAATCCACTTTTTTCTAATAGAACAGGTAAAAACTTTTCGCAGATACTGAATTTTAACCAGCCTAGATTTATTTAAGTCTTTAAAAGCTTGTATAACGAAATTAAAATAGTTGTCTATTTCATCTATCCCCAGAGTAAAAGTTTCAACAAAAAATAAGCAAAAATAAAAGTGAACCAAACAGAAATAAGCACTAATAAAATATTGATATTAACATCAAGTTACCTAACATTTGAGACAAACTGCCTTGTCTATATTCCAACTAAATTTTCCGGTCCTTGAAATTCTAGCAATTTGATCTTTCCCAAAGCAACATTATCCTCAGTGTCCAAAAAGTTCATAGCCATTTCATTAACGCCCAGATAATCCAATTGTGCTAACATACTGAGACCTTTATAACTGGAAGAATTGTGCCTTTAATTCACTATAACTGATATCACAACGAATATATATTTAATTTATATTAAATGATACTAAAAGTAATTGACAATTGCAAATTTTCAAGTTCTTCAAAATATGATCAGTTATGTGTTATTCAGCTTGAGAATGCAGAAACATTAGCGACTGGCCTACAGTAATAACTACATCCGAAATATTTTATTATATTACGGAACCAAATTTTGAATTAAATAAGAAGCTATAAAAGTAACCTTGTAATAGGATTTCCAAGAAGTCGTAAATGAGTTAAACGTCGAAAGGATTTGAAAGTGCAAAAATCGGTGAATCTATTCCCAGTGAGATCCAAACGTGTGATAAAGGACGATAAATATTTTAAATGGTCAATGCTAGAAATTAGGAGCAATTTTAGAGAGCAATATAAAACACAGCAAACATTATTTTTTAACCTTATTCATAACCTTCCCACCCCTTCAAGCTTGCTTTTTGCATAATTTCCATTCGTCGGTTCACTCTCAAAATATTAAGAACAAAAAGGACTAAATAAAAAATGAGCCACGTAAAAACGCAATAAGTATATGAGAGTGCAAAAAATGCTCATGTACTTATTTGTTGGATTCACGCTAAGCAAAAAACGATACATTATCTTCAAAACAGGTTAGTGTTAACATAGCAATTTCCCCATTCCTATTCAAATGTTTATTATACTTTGCTGAAAAAAAGCTTACTACTAGAAATAATTAATTTTTATGAACCTTGTAAACCAAAAGCTGGCCACTTATATAGTTTTTTTTAATTATTAAAGTTCAAGAAAAAGAAAACCTTTTTAAACCTAAATTATCTAGCTTCAATTCTCCAACGAAATGACCGTCAACTTGTCTGAATAAGACATCTATTCTCTGTACGTCACTTAATTTCTCACGAAGTCTTTCGTTAATCCGTAGATTCAGAGCCATCTCTTCATACATCTCACATCTTTGTGGATCAACATTTGTAGCTAATTCCTCCAAGTTTGTCAAAATTGTTGATAACATTTCAATCGGTTCTAGCTCCAAAATTGCAAAGGTATAAGTGAGAAGCGGCCACTGCAAAAAAATCTATTTAGCTTAATATATTAGCTTTAACAAATTCCGATTCAAGCAGCAAAAAATATCACACACACACACATTTCGCACAAATCATTAACTGCAGCGCGGGATATCTTAATGCATCTACAAATTACAGGTAACATAAACGAGTTTTCCTTTCTTCAAACTTCTAAAATCAATGAGTAACTATCCAGGGGGTTTTGCACCATTAAAAATAAAAGAAAGGGGTACAGTAAAGTTCGAAGCAAAGTTTAATATGCAGTGCCTAGAATGAATTCTAGTATAAAAGTATCAAAATGATAAGCAAACAATTGAAAACAACATCAATTTAAAAGATCTGAAAGCTTCAAAAGCTATTATCGTACCTTCAAAATCTCCTTCTTCTGTTCAACTTTTAACTCTTTAAGCAGTTCTTGACAATTAGACATCAGTTTTTCGATGATATGTTTTCGACTTTCGCTAACTGGCTTACATTTAATGTGATAGATATGATAAATTTCATCAAAATTAACATATCCTTGTTGCATATCAATGATCTTGTACGGCTCACTGAGTGAAGGACGTAACTGACATTCAGCTAATTCTCCAACAATTTCAAATCGATATGAATTTCTAGCATGAAATGCTGTACGATCTGTCATTTCAGAATCCTAAATTCGAAAAACTCAAGGAGAGAAATCAAAATCAAGAACAAAATTTTTTATAAGACTCAAAATAATAAACCAAAATCAAAAGCCTGAAGATTAAAATTTGCAGATAACGTACCATAACAGGGATCCATCGATCACCATTCTTCATTTTTACAATCATAAAATCAGATACCCTTGTTAATTTTACAGCATGATCAAATGTAATTGATAAATATGCAGTTGCGGTTTGATTGCATTCGATAGGAGTGGAATTAAATTCGACTTGATCGCAGTTGTTCGGAGTAAAATCGAATATCAATCCCAATAAATGGACATTATCAATGTCGTCTTGAAAATGTAATTTTACTTTCCAAATATAGCAAATATAGCTCAACATCTTGTTTATTTTGCTTTCTGATATGAAAAGCTCGTGCTTTTTTGTTTCGCCATTTTACTAAATAAAAACTTATAATAAGAATCGAAGAGGAAATTCTGATTAAGTCATATAAATCGAAACAAGTGCTGAGAGTCATTTGGTAGTAGTGAGTTAAAAGTGACATCAACCTAGGAAGCCATGTATAATCAGTTAAAATTACATTTCTTTTTCTTTCCATCGGATAACAAAAGCCATTCAGCGTATATCCAAGCACTTTGATCCTCGGGATCCGTAAAAAACGCATTTTCTAGTTTCTTAAAACAATGAAAGTTAGCAAAGGCAATAACATTGCATGACTTTTAAGCACACATTGAGCAAAATAAGTGCGAAATACTTGCACATGCAACGAACACGGCAGTGTTATAAAAGTGGGAAAAATTTTTGAAGAGTATTAGCTCAATTTAAAACATAAAGTGGATAATCTAAAAGAAATGCCCTACTTCGGATAAGGGGATGAAAATGAAGGACTCCAAAACATGTCCACATGACTTAAATAGCTGCGCTAATCAACTAACTTTACCTGCTTAGAAAAACCAATAAATTTTACAAATAATCAGAACTTCCAAGTGCAAAGTATTTTCCATTTTTATGAATTCAATGAAAATAGATTCATGAAAAGTTATGAAATTTCAATCTATGATAAGATGGAAACCAAAATTCGGTGAATTTTATCAACAGCAGTCTAACAAGAATTATAAAACGATTCCGACAAAAAAAATAAGTTGTACTTGATATTCTTTGTATAATGAGTCTTGGTTGATGACCAACTGTTTCTCAGTATCAGGAAATAAATACGGCAGAAGAAACGAACGATAATGCCATGAGGAATAATTACTGAAGTTTGCATTGATCAATCTGTCAGAAAACCTAAAATTTTGAGAAATTGAAAGAAAACAATTATATTTAGGAACAGAATGATGGTAACAAGGATGGGAACAGACTAACAGCAAAATCGAGGTACTAATTTGAAGTCATCGGACGTTGTACAATTTAGTTAATGACTGCAGTTTTTCTTCTCCTCTTTTCTCTTTCCGGAAAAGAATATTGATAACTCCTGGTTGCATCCTGACTGGCACAAAGTTTCAGAGAAGTGTACTAATTAAAATGCCATTTGCAATTATTACTTGAGTTCATCTTCAGCTGAATAAGCGCCAAAATTCACTACTTCTCGTCGGTAATCCCAGCAGTGGAAATTCCTGCCATCCAAGTTGAGGAATTTTTCACAGGCTGCTAATTCTTCCGCTATATTTGGATTCGGCATTTGTTTGAAGCACCAAAAGCGGTGAAACCAGACACAATATGACTTCGAATTTGTCTTAATGCAACTTATTTAAAAATACTCAAAAGTTGTTCGCAGTAAATAAGACTGAAAAACTTTGTAATACTTTCTCTTTGCCGTTGAAGTAACACTTCACTTACAATATTTTATGGTAATCTTATGAACTCAGATGAAGCGACTATAATTTCAATTTTGTTCATCCAAACGGCTGCATTATAGGGGGCTAGAAATCAGAATAAACAATTTAAATTAAAATCTTACAAGCAAAAGTGTAATATTCACTGCATAGCGAGCAATGTAAACACATAAAATGACAAATCTCGGATAGCAATTACTGAACTAAGTGAAAACTGAACATCAAATAAAACAAATACCTTTAGACAAGCTTCTGTCAATTGCATTTCTGCCAGGAATATATTACTCTTTTTATCTGTATTTTCTTCGTCATGTTCTTGTAATAGTTTCTAAAAAAAAGGTTATTGGAATCAGCGAACTAATTCATGTACTTAAACTCTAATTTTCTTTCGTATTATATCATTTTTGACCGTTGTTTTCATTCTATTTAGTTTGTCTTGCCAAATTACGTTATAATCTTCCTTATACTACGATTAATCATATTAGTTATCAACTGCACTATAGATCGCTTGCTGACAAATGCTCCCTTTGAAAGATACAAATTTTTTAACCAAAAAGTGTGTAGACTTTAAAAAATCACTTCCTTATACATCATTAAACGATTTCCGTTCTTTTACCTGTATAAATACATCTTCACTTACTCAAACTTATTAATCCTAAATTAAAGCTTCAGGTTATGTAAGAGAAAGCAAGCGACAAAAGTTCTTCAACCTTTAGAAATAAATTGATCACTTGACGACGAATGTTCCAAAATGTATAAACTTCTGGATTTTTTTCGAGAAAACAAGCAGTTAAAGATAGCATTTCCTCGTCTAACTCACCTACAAAATTTCAAATTTTACTTCATCGCAAATAGACCTAAGAATCTGAATTAAAAAATTGCATGTTACGTAAAAGATACGCATGTTTTTGATACTTGAAACAAATATCCCATACCAATTAAAAATTTACAAACTAATTATTCTCAGAAATCAAAAACGAAACGTCCAACTTGCAGCAGTTTCACTGGAAAACAATCCAGAAACAAGCGGTACAGCAATATCACTTTAGTCAACCTGCCGAAACTCACCTTCTTGTTAATGGCTACCTAGTAATTTTGCACAAACTTCGATAAACACATCAAGATCAGAAAAGGGTCATGAGATAGGTCACGCTTTCAAATTTTGCAAAATTTTTACCTTAGCATGAGTTCTACATAAAGAAATTAATATGTAGAAATATCAAGCTGAGGATATAAAACACTTAATCAAGTAACAAAAAAGCATGTTACCTTTCGTCCGCTTTTCAATAATTTGATCCCTTAGTTTGCAGTAAGCTTTTAACTTTTCAGTTTTCTCTTTTTCTTTCTTAATCTTCTGCTCTTCTGTTGTTGCTATCTTTTTCACAGAATGCATTTTTCCTTTTGATCTAAAATTAATTGAAAAAATTAAAGCAAAGCATTGCTGTACATACTAAATATAAACATTTGCATCGAAAAAAAGAAACAAAATTCAATCCTCCAGCAATTCAACCTTCCAATTTCAGCATTTACCGAATTTATGAAGGAATTCTACTTTGAGCATTTCAACTTTCTAATTAATTTTCAAAAAACTTTCCCAATCTTTTTTTTTCCTTAAATTTATTTTTATAAAAATTTATCACATTTTAATTTTTTACAATGATCACTTTATGCTAAACAGAATTAACAGCATGATATTTTAACTTTAACAAATTTGAAATATCTCTAAAACTCTACTCTTACACTTCAACAGTTCTTTTCACTTCACTACTACTCCAGCACTTCCCCACCTCTAACGCTACCTTTCTCACTTTTCATTACTGCCACGCCATTGCAGTCTTTTGCAAAAATCTCTCAATCTTCGTTATCTCTCAGCAATCCTTAGCATCTCTTCATTTTATCCCATCACTCTTCCACATTCAACCACCGCACTCCCTTTGATCCCAAACAATCACTTCGCCTACAACGGTCACTTATAGAGTAACAAGCCTGGCCTGGCCCAGTCCATTTCTTCTTCAGTCTTGCCTCGCTGTGAAATTCAATGCTAAATTTTTGGACTACAATATAGATATACGTTATGAAAAATTTGTCCTAAACTGTTATCAAATGGAAAATGAATGTGCCTATTTCGCTTATAGTTATGTGAATGAAAATTGTCATACTTTTTATACTATCAATTTTAGTTTCAAAATTTTTACCTTAAACAATTGAAAAGCATTTGAGCATTACCATCCAAAATGTTGAAGGGTAATTTTTGTAAAGAATTTTTTCTATCAGTAAATAAGTTTTAAATGTCACTTTTATCACTCAGAAAGTTATCCGATTGATAAATATTTTGTAATAATTACGAAAATTATTGTAACTTTTTAATTTACAGTTAAGTGAGTAGAAATTTAGTGAGAAATGTTTTTTGTCGAACTTGCAAACTTACATTTTCTTATAATAAATAATACTATATGATAATCAAAACATTTCTATAGCAATGATTTTTTCAAATTTTCTACTATCAAAAGTCGCGCACAAAATATGACATTAAAAATATTTATTATTTTTGCGGTTATAAAATAATCAATTAGTACTAAATTATTTCTCACTTTACCTATTAATTTAAAATTCATTCTTATTCGTATAGCAAAAGAAATATTTAAAATTAAAGAAATACTTATTTCAGGAATGATCCTCCTTAAAAAAAAGAGCAAAAAAAAACTACACATAGTTAAAGTAAAAATACGAACTCCAATAATTTTTCAGGATAATTCTTCATTTATGCAAACAAAAATTTACATTCTTTTCAAATTTCAAATATTATTCATTGTTGTGATATCTCAGTTTAAATTTATGTATCTCAATATTTTCCTTATGTGAACAATTTATTTATTGAATTTAGAAGAAATTATTTTATAAATTTTAACACTTTCTTCCATTTTTTTTCTTTGTTTCTCTTTGTCTTCTCTAAAACTATTCTATTTTGGCATCAAATTCACACAACGAAATTTCTTCTTCATTTTCTTTTCACATTTTTCTAAAAAAAAATATTTCAAAATTTTTTTTTATGCTAAAATTTTTGAAATTTGTTAGTTTAGAGTTTCAAATTTCCTGTACTGTTTGTTTATCGTTAAGAAAAAATGATGATCTGTAACATATATAGAAATACAACAGACTTAAGTTCAATCCTTTTCAAACAATTCTATGATATTTTTGAGGAGGAAAAATTTGCTAAAAAAAATTTTTTTTTCATAAATATTAAAATGAAGTACTTTTATTATAAAATTATAATTTTTAACGATTAAATGAATTCCTCAAGCATTTCCCACAAATATGAAAAAAAAAATAAAAGAAAAACAAAATTACTAGTAGGCTGTAATAATTTAACCTCTTAAAAAAAATTACAATCTTACCTGAGCAATCATTAATTGTTAATAAATTTTCACTGATTATTTGAAAAGAAAATTGGGTAGTTTTAATTTTTTTTTACAAATTTTTTGATTTTCATTCTTCTCTATATACAATAATTCATCGATTAATTTACTATCAACTTGATTACGTGAAATTTTTACGTGCTAAATATGAAACTAAATTTTTACTTAGCAAAACGTTGTGAAATAAAAAAAAATGACTGGTATATTTTGGTTTGTTTTATTCGATCTATCACTTATCTTTCTTCAAATGAAATTATGAAATTCTTCAATATCACAATAAAATATAAAATATGACTAATCAGGCTAACTGATTCAAACTTATCTTTCTTTTTTTCAATCAGCCAACTAACTGATTCAAACTTATCTTTCTTTTTTTCAATCAGCCAACTAACTGATTCAAACTTATCTTTCTTTTTTTCAATCAGCCAACTAACTGATTTAAATTTATCTTCCTTTCTTTTTTTTTCACTTCACTCCTCTTTTCATCATCACCGAGCAACAAACCATTTCCCGCAGACATCTGCTTAGAAGCGAAAAGAAATTGAATTGTTTCAACCAATCAGTTAATGTACTGAAAGACATGAATTTGAAGGAAAAAATTATTTTTGCAATAGTCATTTGTTTACTATCTTTTTACAAGGGAGAAAGAAAACGAAAGAGAGAGAGAGAGAGAGGGAGAGAGAAGGATGTTTTACTCTTGTATTTATCAAAGTGAACAGCTATAAACTTTATTGTACCTCTTCGAACATCAATTTTTGGCGTTTTTTTTTTTAATTTTATGCAATTATTGGAAGTTACATAACATGAGGAAACTGTAACATTTCTTAAGGAAATTAAAATGAAAAAAAAATTAGAAATTTGAAATACAGTAATAAAAAAAAAGGTTGAGATGAGATAATCCTTAGAAAGCATCCTGTATTTTGATCTATTGAACGAACAATGCTATATTGAAGTAGATGATCTGCAGATAATTGTGATGTAAATAGTAAGTGATCTGTTCAAGTACATAATCAGCTGACGTAAATAGTAGATAAAAATAGTAGACGTAAATAGGATCAGTTAAAGTAGTAGTCTATTTAATAGCTTAGTGCTTGTACTTTTACACTTATCGGTTTTATTTTTTCACTAAAGCATTTTCATTTTAAATTATTCAAACATTATGATCGTATTGTATTTTAGCAAAATTGTAAATGAAGACAGCTTTTCGAATCATCAAATCAGATAGTTTTGAATTTCATATTAATTTCATATTAAAAATTTCATATTTCATATTAATTTCATATTTGAATTCATATTATTTGAATTTCATATTTTTTATCTTCTTGTGGTATTTTAATAAAATTAGCATCTGAGCTATATTTTCATGCTTGTACCGTTTTCATAATCTCTAATCATCACTTTAATCTTCGGTTGATTAAATTGATAAATTTAAATAACTGCTGGCTCTTTGTGTAGAAAAGAAGTAAATTTTATTTCTTTCAAACTATCCTGTAATAGATTTGACTGAGCTAAAATATGAGTTTTAATTTTGATAAAAAAAAAATTAAATAATGAGTATTTTAATTTCTAAACACTTCCTATTTTATTGGAGCTAAAAGTTTTTTATTATTTTCGCCTATTTTATTTTGAACTAAAGTTAAATTTTAAAATTAATTAAAATTGATGAGAATAATTTTTTCATTGTTACATAAAAAGTATTTTCGATTAAAATAATAGCAATTCTTTTCATTTTATTTGCTTCCTTCTTTTACTCTTTTCATAAAATTAACTTAAAGAAAATAAAAACTTTCATCGTACCGTTTGCTGAAACAATCAAATTACTTTCATCAATTTTGCTTCCATTTTTTTTACCTTTATTACTACTGGAAAACCTAATTATTAATTACAGCACATAACTACAGTATGACAACAGGAAAAGATTATGGTGCAAATTTATTTTTTCAGAATAACATTTCCAACACATTAAAATTAACAAAGATATTTACAGAAGTAATTGAACAAAACTTTCATCTTTTATCTTTTATCATCTAATCTTATTTTATTTTATCATCTAATATATCTTTTATCATCTTTATCATTTTATCTTTTATCTTTTATCATCTTTTATCATCTAATTTCAAAAATTTATTGGTGAGGAACTACCTGCAAAATTTGATATTATCCATTAAAGTTTTTTATCTAATTTAAAAATGTCCAGTCTATTTTTTTTTAAAAAAAAGGCTAATCCACTAAATATAAATGTGCCTGTTTGCTTTTTCAATGATAGCCTGCAATTAAAATTATCATTGTCACAGCTGATATCATAAAAAAAATATCACTTATCTTCTGTTTTTTATCTTTTCGTTGATAGTGTGCTATTGTTGTTGTTTTTTTTTCGTGTGATAAATTTACAACATTTTATAATTTTTATGATAAAAAGCAATTACAACTTAATTTTAAAATTTTTTTTTATTTTTTTTATTTTTTACCAAAATTTATTTTAGAAATGAAAGTTTTTAGTTAGATGAAAGTAAAAATTACTAAAAATTTATCCATTTCTTTTTTTGCATCAATAAAATACAAAAGTTGTAAGCAATTGTTAGCTAAGGGAATTTAATCTTTTACTATGAAACATTTTGCATTGCAGTTGTAATTCCTTTTTTTATTCCTTTAAGTTCCTTCAGTTTAATTCGATGCGTTTAATTTCAGTTTTATTAATTCTTAGCTCAATGCATTCGTTTTTCCTTTATTCCAATTTACTTCATTTCAAATTTCCACCGATACTCCAAAACTTCAAACAATTTGATTTATTTTAAATTTGCAATCGTTTGTTCAATTTAATTTATTTTTGCGTATAACTTTCGTCTGCCTCATTTTAGTTCGTTTTCAAGAAATAGCATAATTTTATTCCATTTGAAATCAGCAATTTTTCCATAATCATTGAAATTGCTCTTAATAAAATAGACTAAACAAAATTATTTTTAAATTTCACTTCCTTAATTTTTTTGCAATCTATAGAAATTGAAATAAAAGAAAATAAAGGAAATTTTATAAAAAAAAACACATTTTTCGTTCTGTTGATGGAATTTAAAAAGTTTTTATTTATAAAATATCTTATGCCATAGCAATGACAATTAACTGAAGCTAATTTGTAAGATGCTTACACATCATGCCTCATTTCCTGTGTTAGCTTATCCTTCCTTCCCAATGGAAATTTCGAAATTTTTTCGAAAAATATTAAATTTAAAAAAGAGGAAATTTGTCGTTTTTGCTATTTCATTTGAACTAATTTTCAACTAAGCACTAATTTAATTGTTCAGTAAGAGAAATTTTAGTTGTATCACTGTTATTATATTGAAGTGGAAAAGTTAGATTTTGAGATACAATTATAACCAATGCAAATTTTAGACATTTCTAATATTCACGACGGATAATGATGATAATAAATACAATTAAAGAAGAAGAGAGTGAGAGAAAAACGGAGAGAGAGGAAAAGATTAAACTCAGTTTAAAAAAGGTTAACAGAAATTAAATTTTTCAAATTCTTGAGAAAATTATATATAAAATGAAAATAATCACAAGCAAGTAGGAAAGTAAAGCTAAAAAATTTATATTTTTTTTTGAGATGAACTAAATTTTGAATTAAAATCATATTTTGGTTAAAAATTTCTCTATTTTTGTTAGAATCACACAGCTCCTTGGTATGTTTAACAAAATGATGAAATTTTATTGTTAAGTTAAAAATTGAAATTTATCAATTTATACTTAGTGTAAAAATTTTCACAAAGAAGTGATTTAGCAAATATTTTGTAGTTTACACAAATAATCTTTGCAAAAAATTTATTTGTCGGTGAATGTTTCACAAAGGAATGGATGATTAATTGTTTTTATTGTTTTTTTTTCAAATCATTGTGAATCTTTAAGTGATGCGTCGTCATTCTTAGGAAGGAATGATTCACTTGCTGATCGTTTGCTGAAATTAGCTTTCTTAATAGTTTTTAATTTTTTTGTTAAGATAATTGTACTGCAAAAAAAGAGGAAGAAAAGACAAATGTCTGCTAAAATTACTAGTATTTGGTGAACTTTGAAATTAATTTAGTTTTGAACAATAATTCAGAATAAAATTTACCTCATTAATTGCATTTAATTAAGGTTTGAAATCAAAAAAAAAAACTGAATTGTTTGAAAATCACAACCTATTAATGTGAATTCTGAATTATTTCTCCTTCTATTTATTTACTTGGTTTTCCTTAAAAGAAGAGAAATAGTTCAAATTTAGGAAGGTAGGTGAAATTTGAGGAGTGGTGTAGTTGAAAGTGGTAGGAAATTTTTGCTTATAATTACAAATATTTCTATTTTTTATTTTCTTTTCTACTAAATCACTTATCCTAAAATATTTTTGCATTTAACTAATTTAATTGTACAAATTTTACCGTTAAATTAGCTTAATTGATCAAAAATTCCCGTGAAGATAGTGATTAATTTTAATAACACTCACACACTTTCTCGAAATGATAACAACTTTACCTTATCACTAACTATTATTATCAGTAAAATATCAGGCTTTTTCAAAATAATTCATCTTTACTGCAAAGGTATTTTTGCTGCCAATATTTATTCATATTAATTTATTATGAAATCACTTAAGCAGACAAACAACCCTTTGAGAGATCCATAGAAGAGTGATCAAAAAAAAGAAATGGAATATAATATTCAAAAAAGTAATCCGTGATCATCAATTGACCTTAGCCATAATCATAATCATAGCAAAAACTTTCTATTTCAAAAAAAAATTTAGAACTTAAGCTTAGTAAAATGATCGTTTGATGTTTGCGGTGAAGCACGCAATAGCTATCCTTAATAGTACTCTTTTTTACTTCTTAAAATTGAAATGAAGAAAACTCAAAGGTTAAAAATGTTTGATTATATCAACGAAATTATTAATATTAAAAAAGGATGGATGGAAAGAAATAATTCTTAAAATTCAATTTTCAAAATAAAAAGAATGAAAAGAAAACATTCGATGAGACTATAAAAATTATTTACATACAATAATGCGCTGAAGTGCACATGCGCTACTGTAGTCCAGTGTGGTTACTGTAGTTTGACAGTACGGTATTATGCTTATCAGTACAATACCGTATTATTGACAAAATTTCATTATCAATGAGGTATAACAAAATAACAGCACTTCAGTTGTAACAATAAAAGAATAATAATTACAATAATTACTTTATTAATAAATATAACATATATAATAATGTATTATCATTTATTACTTTGTTGATAATTAACAATAATGTTAAAATAAATGTGATCCAAAGAAACATTATCAACAATCATCATTACTATAATTATTACTATTAGAGTAGATTGTAGATTGTCATTATCATTTTGTGATACAACAATTACAACGGTCCAATGTTGTCTTCATGACAACATCATTACATATCTACTCCTGAACCTCAATCCCATGCAATACCTTCGTCACAAATTTATCCAACAACTGATCGACCTAATGACATTAACAACAATGATTACCAATCGAACAATAATGATAACACGTTTCATATCAACAACGGTCAGTAAATAACTGTATTTCCCTTTGTTTTTTTTTTAATTTTTTTTCCTGTTCTTTTGATTCACAGCTTTCAACCATCTGTTTTAACGGAATGCACGGAATTTTTGTCAAAATATTTACGACAACATTTCACGTAAGATAAATTTATCTTTTTCGTTTTTTATTAAACAAAAATTACAATTTTATATTTTTGCTTTCATACTTTTTTTGTTCATTTAGTGTTAGAGTTTTCGTCTAATGCAATGAACAAATTTGCATGAAACAGTTGAAATTGAGTAGAATTTGATATGAATAAAAGTTGTTTACGGTGATGGAACTTTGAGTGATACGGTAGTGGAACTTTAAATTACTTTACATACTGTTTAGGAATTTGATTATTTATTGATTTGATAAGCGAAACGATTGATTTTAGTATTTGATATGACAATATATCATTTGCATATAATTTCACTCTTTTTTAGAAATTTTTATTTATTTTTCTATCGAAAAGAAAATTTGTTTGCCATTTCATTTGATATTATCATTGATAACAATCTTATCACTTCTACTATGCTAAAATTTTAACTTGCTTAAAACAGCTCGTTAAATCCTTTGTTATTTTTTTTAAGCTTAAACATAAAACTGTTAAAATTACACCGAAGAAAAAAATTGAAGAAAATTTCATAAAAATTTGTAAATTTAAACTGTAAAATCATTTTGATAAATTTTGCGCAATGTTCAAAACTCAATAATTATATCAAAATTCATTTTTATTATTGTACGATAAATTATCAAAGAAGAAAAATTTATTGCGAACTAGCAGTTAATAAAAAAAAACAGAAAATATAAATAATTGCAAAACTTTCTCTTTTAGTAATAAAATTTAATATAACAAATTAATAAGTTAATTAGTTTTTTCTTTCTCACCAAAGTTGATTGTTTTTGAAAATATTTTTCATTTACATGTCCTGCAATTATTGACATTATCGATTGTCCTCTGATAGGATTTAAAGATTAAGTCTTATTTCATCGTTTAATGCCTTAAAGCCAACCATTTCAATACATAACACTTGTGGAAGAAGCTTTTTTTCCCAAGAAATAAAATAAAATAGCCTCTTTTCTTTCCCATTTTTTTCTCTCTTGCAGTATTTTAATTTTATTAGAAATAAAATTAATTAAAAAATTTCTTTTTTTTTCGTTTTTTTTCCATTCATTTATTTCTTGCAATCACTAAATTGTGTGTTTTATTAATTTACATAAATAAAAATAATAGATGAGATAATTTTTTCTTTTTTAGTGAATACATGGAATCAACCAAAACAGGAAGTGATGATTGTTCGAGCAATTATATGAAATATATTCGAGCACCAAGATTACCATTAAAATATCAACAATCATTTGATGAATTATGTTATCAGTCATACTATGATAAGCATGAAATTCCTTATCATCACTATCAAACTGATGATAATATTGATAAAAACAATCATATTGTGATTAGAAAAATTCGTAATTTCTCAGAAAATACCACAGCACATGGTGTACGACGAATATTTATTGCAAGAAATGCATATACTGCACGTTTATGGTTATTTGGAATTTTACTATGCCTAATTATACTTGTTCTACAAACATATCAATTAGTAATGAAATTTAATCGCTATGAAAAGATTACTACAATTGAGGTAAGTGTTACGGTAGTATCTTACGGTAGCAAATATCTCTACTTCAATTTAAGGTTATTTTATTTTTTTTAAGAAAAAAAAATGATCGTTTTTTTTTATTTTAGCTCAAATTTGATTATATACAATTTCCTGCTGTAACATTTTGCAATTTGAATCCGTACAAAAAAAGTTTGATTCGATCAATACCATCTGTTAAGGATACGGTTAACTTTTTTTTTTGTTATATCAATTATTATCAACGATAAGTTCATTGTGATTCATATTTGTAAATTATGGCTGAGAAGAAATTTCATGAAATATTTTAGTTGAGGAAAAAAAGAAATAAAAGAAAATAGAAATTTCAATTAAAACAAAAAAGAAATTATTGCTAAAATTATTTTATTTAATTTGAAACATTTAGCATTAAATATAATAAGTTAAATTTTCATTCTTTTGATTTTCATTTAATTTTTATTCCTTTCATCTCAGTTGATATATTTTTAAACTAAAATTTTCTTTAGTTGATTTATGAGGAAATTTTTGTTTCCTATCGGTGAAGAACTAATTTTTTCCTGTGTGTAAAAATTGATCGAATTTCATTTTTATTATATTAAAATTTTTACTTTCAGTTTTTTCAGATATAACTAATATTTTTGTCACAGCAACTTTATTATGCATATGCCTTTTGTTCAATGCTTTAAAATTTACATTTGAAATTATGCAATAATATTTTAAATTTAATAATTGGGAGGATTTGAGCTTTTTTTTAAGCTATCAAATAGGATTCTAAAGATATGAAATAGGAAACGAATTAGTTTTTGCAGAATTAATTGAACTTACTCTTTTAATTGCAAAATATTATTTCACTAATAATTTTAAAACTATTAATGTTTAATCGAATGCATATTCTTCCTTAAATTAAGCTCTTAGCTAATAAAACTCAAAAATTTAATTTAATATTTTTTTAAATTGATTTTTTGATCAGAAAAGAGTACGAAGGAGGAACAAAACTTAATTAACTTACAAAGTTAATCATTAATTAAACTTTTTCCATCGAATCTTTTAAAATTGCAAAAATTTTTAAATGTATTGCAGATGGATGTTTATGAAAATGCAAAATCATTTCGTAAAGGTCACAGAAAGCAACAACAACAACAACAACAACAACAACAACAACAACAACAACAACAACTGTCACTTGGGATTTTTCGCAAGCAATCGAATAAACAAAATAATGTCGCATCTGATCGGAAAGCGATGAGTAATAAAAATAAAAATTATGCAAATCATGGAGGACGACAACAACGATACCCTAAAAATATTTTATTTAAAAATAATCACACAATTACAATTAGCAATTCTAAAATAACTCACGCAAATGAAGTATTTTTATTTCCTGACACTTCTACAACTACAACAGCAACTATTACCAATGCAATAAGTACTACTACAATAAGTAGTAGTGATACTACTGTTGCTGATGCATTGATCTCAATTTCCACAGCTACAAATCCTACTTCAACTGATATTAAAACATTTTCAAATATCAGTGATGCAACACTATTAAGGACTGAAAGAATGGTAAAATATTTTAAATAATTTTCTTTTTCTAAAACTTATGATTTGTTAAATTAAAAAATTACTACTGCACGACAGATTTTAGCCTTTACTGATCATTTGTCATTAATTTATTTTCAGTGATAAATATTATTTTGCATTACAATTAAAATCATTTAATCGCAACATCACGTACGTGTTCGTACGACTTATTCTAATTTATTGTTGCTAATTGTAAAAACAAAAATTAAATAATTTTAGTCATTAGAAATGAGATATGAAGCAATTGAGGCACATTGTAAATGTATCGGTAAATCTGATATGGAATGTATTCGATTTGAGTCAACTCCACCATCTGATGATAATAAGTGTATTTGCACGTATGATATTGAAATGGATATTGCTTGGCCATGTTTTAACATATCGTTAGTATTTTGCTGAAATTAATTTCATTGTTCAATTAATGTCTGAATTATAGTGTTGCAACTATTAAATACATACGTTATCAATCAATAGGTTATTATCCTTAATAATCTAATTATCACTTAATTTAAATTTAACTCTTTTGTTTTTTTTATTAATTGCATAAAATGTGATATTATTTTGGAATATGGTATAAGGTGGAATGCGGCGCATGTTCTGAGAATGGTATTTGTGAGCCAAAACAGGATGGTGCAATTCAAGGTGCTAATTGGCCATGTTTATGCCGTAATCGTACCACTGATTTGGTAAGCATTTCAATTTCAAATATTATTTGTTACTGTTTTTTCTTTTTCTTTCGGATATTAATTTCAGGCTTAATTTTTCAAATTTTCATTAAATAACTTGTTTTACTTTAAATTAATTCCACAATAAGATGTGATAAGCATTTTTCTTTAAATATTTTATGAAGTAATATACTATTTAAAATATATTCTTTATTTTTAAATAATCGTATTTAGTGATATTTTTAATTACTTTACAGTTATACTATTTTACACACGTACACGTGAAACAGTACAACTGTAGAATTAATCTATGAAGAGTGAAAGAGAGAAGAAAGTTCTTAATTTAAATTTAAAGAAAGAGAAATGTTTTCAGTTTTAATTTATGAAATAGTATAATTTTGAATTCTGTTGAATATTAATATTCAACGTTAATTGACATCAAAGTAATCGTTTACCTTTCTCTTTCAATTCAGATGAATATTGCTTACCTCTGTGTTTATGCTTAATTTCCAGAAGAAAATTGTGGAATTGATTTACTTGCAATACTTCGTCTTCAGTTTATTCACTTTTACTACAGCTAATCCTCTTTTTTTTTATTACAAATCTTTTTCAAAATCTTTAAAAGTTAACGAAAAAACTCCTCCTTCTCTCTCTCTTTAAGTCTCTTATTTTTTGTAATTTAACTAAATTTTAGATGAACAATTTTCTTCCTTACGTTCTCTAATTTTCATCTTTATCAAAGGTAGGTGCCCCGTTTGATAGCACTGATAAGAATATCCTGTTAAAATGAAGAAATGGTTGAATTTATTTTAATTGTAATTAAAGGGATTAAAGATTAATTTATAGTTAAGCACAAGTGTTACTTAAAATCTTCAAGAAATTTTGATTACTGTATTACAGTGTAGTTTTCAGTAAGATTCACCGATTACGATCATTACAGTATCATTACAATTATTTCAAGGAATATACTGTACATATTCAGGCGACTTTCATTAGCACTTCTTAGCATGCATGAAAATTATGGAAGATAATTTGCAGCAATGTCAAAAAAAAATGAAATAGACTAACCAAGGAATAAAAATTAGACTTTACCTTATCGTTTTAAAAATTAAAAAAAAAATTAGGTACGTGAAAAAAATCATTGGTATGATCATTAAAGTCAACCAGTATTGAAAGTTTTAAACGATTAAAATATATTTTAATAATTAGTTCAAATTTAACATTTTAATAATTAATTCAAATAATTAGATAGCTAAAGTTTGAATAATTAATTTTATATGCGAAAGGATATCAACATCAGAAATAACAGTGCAACTTTTTTTAAATTTTTGTTCTTTTTTTTTGGAAATTTCTAGTCGAAAACTTTTTTCAATTCATCTTTGGGAGTGTGCGATAGAAAAGTATTTAAATTTAATCATTTAATCTTTTCTGAATTACAATTATTTCTCTTTCGAAATAAATTTTTCTTTCCATAAATTTCCCTTTCAAGAAATTAAAAATAAAATGAACAATTATAAAGTACTTCAAAAATTTTAAAAATTTAATTTCATTTAATGCCTTTAGAACTATTGTCATTAAATTGATCAGTTCGTTCCGAGTAAAATTAATGATTTTTTTTTTATGAATCACAATACCTGTCATGAGAACAGTGATATTTAATTGAAGTAAAAAAGTGCATGTATGTGACGCTTTCCATCGAACTAATTATTCTTTTGTACATTTTGTTAAAATTTAAAACACTGTGAAATCGTATCGAAAAAAAGTTGGAAAAATTAATTTAATAAAAAGTCAAAGGTCAACAATTTCTAGAAAACTTTTCCTACCTTTCTTCCATATAAAGAATTATTAATTAATGAGAGTGAGAAGAAAAAAAAATGCAAAAATCAAATTTGCAGTTGCAAGAAATGTGCTAATAGTACTTTTAAATTGATGCTGCGTAAATTTGGTATAATTAACTCAACTTCATTCTTCTCAAGAAACCGCACTGTATTCGAACGTTGAATAACGTAAAGCAATTATGGGTCGGAAGTTTACATACGTCAACAACAGAAACGACAAAAAAGTCAACAACAACATCAACAACAACAACAACAACAACAACAGCGTCGTCAACACAATCAAAGCAATCAGCACGTGTTACTGCACCGGAAACTGTTAAAGCAATGGGTTTTACGGTAGGATTTTTATCCGGTTTTTTTATTTACTATCAACTGTACGGTATTTAGTAAGCATAATTATCGTGGGATAAGTTGAAATAATTATTTTCGCTTAACTTGAAACTTATCCAAATAGGGAAAGTGGTAACAGTAGAATTATTTAGAATGAATAGGTAGCAATAATTAGATGAAAAATTTAATACGAACTAAATTAAACTATTATAATGCAATAAGTTGTGATCTAAATTTTATAAATTTTTAAAAGTTCTAGGAAATAAAATATTTTAATTAACTGTAAACAATTATTATACTTTGTTTTAGAAAAAAGAAAAAAAATATTTGTTAATTGATAATAATCATTTTTATTGAAAAATATTTATAACATAATTAATCTGTGATTTTTGCATTTAATTTTATTTTATTTTTTATAAAATCAAATAACTAATTTTTCAATTAATTAAAGGGTATGACAGATGGTGTAGCTATGTTGACACGTGCCAAAGAGAATTTAATTTTCACAATGAGTGCGCTATCGGAGGTGCAACGAATTGCGCTCTCGCAATCTAAACATGAATTTATTGTAATGTGTTCATTTGATGGAAAAGAATGCGATATTGGTTCTGTTTACTTAATTATCAGAAAAAAAATTATTTTTAATATTAATTAAATTTTAATATTTATATATCAAAATATTAAACAACTGCAACACATATGAAATTATCAAACGTAACGATAATAGCAAAAAAAGAAGGCGTACGCCCTAAAGTAATACGTTAATAAAAAGTAATACGTAATACGTTATACCTAAATACGAAATACGAAATACCTAAAGTAATACGTTGGTTTTTTTTTCATTTGTCGTTAAGTGAAAGAATAGCATTTACAGATGTTGACTTTAAATTACACGTTGATCCGGCATTCGGGAATTGTTATACGTTTAATTGGGATGTAAATAACAATCATTCAAGTACTAAAGCTGGTCCAATGTATGGTTAGTTTATTGGTTATAAAATTTTTTTATAAAAAATTGAATTAAATTATTTAAATTACAAAAAGAATGAATGTTATTATTAAAGGAAAATTTTACACTACGATAATAAAAAAAAAATAATTTAAATGAAAATATCAGTTAATTTTTTAAAATTTTATTTCATGTTACAGGTATTCGATTATTGCTATTTGTGAATACGTCAGATTATATGGCAACATCAGAAGCTTCAGGTGTACGATTAGCGGTACACAAACCAACGGATTTTCCATTTCCGGATACATTTGGTTATAGTGCACCTGTTGGTTTTGCTTCTTCATTTGGCCTAAAAAAGGTAAATTATTCGCTTTTTGTTAATTTTAATTTTTCATAAAACAGAATTTTACATTTACATTTAATAAAATGATTAAAATTTGAAAAAGCTTTTTTTTTTGCGAAAAATTTTAAATTTCAATTTATTATATTTGTTTTCTTTTTTAGCATGTTGTTCAAAGATTAGGCGCACCATATGGTGATTGTCAACGTGAAAAAATGAATTCAAGTGTTTACATTTATGGTGATTATGATTACAATCCGGAAGTAAGTTAAATGTTAGTAGCATTGATTTTATTACTAATTGAAATTTTATTCTTTTTTAAATTAAAAATTGAGATTATTATCAAATCAATAATGCATATTCTTTATTGTTGCTATAATTTTAACAGATTAATTATTTCAATGTAACAATAACAGGGATGCTATCGGAGTTGTTTTCAAAATACATTACTTAATAAATGCGGTTGTGGTGATCCACGTTTTCCGGTTCCAAAAGGACGAACACATTGTTCCGCTTTTAATGCTACGGCAAGTAAGAGCCATTTCAATAACATAATTTTAAGGAAAAAAAAAGAAAACTAAATTTATTATTTTTTAATTAGAAATAAAAAAGAATTGAAAGTGTTTTTTTTGTTTGAGAAAATTGTTTAAGCTTAACCTTATGCTTAAGCATTTGTTTAAGTTTGTAGTTTAAATTAAATTAAATTATAAAGAATATTTAATTGTATAGTTAATCAAACAACAACAACAATGATTTAACCTTTGATTAGATTTTTTTGAAAAATTTTTTGTACTTAAAATAATCATTTCAAATTTAATTAAATTTAAATTTAATTTAATTTTAAAGGAGGTTGTTTGGAACAAGCAATTGCCGAAATTGGTGATTTTCATCATATTACGGATAGTTTAACAGATTGTCAGTGCAAGCAAGCGTGTGAACATGAAGCATATGGCGTCACTTTTTCCACTTCTAAATGGCCATCTGGCGCAAAGGATGTTTGAAATTTCTCTTTTCCCTTTTTTTTCTTTTTTTTTCAAAACAGATTTTTCTCAAAATTGTTTTTTTTTCTTTTGTTCTTTTGTTATACACAGAAATTGTGCTATTTTTATTAGTACACTTCTATTTATAGAAACTTTTTTTCTTTCCGCATTTACACGTACTATATGCTTGTCTAATTAATTTAGATAATTAATTAATTAAGAGTTGCTGTAATAATTAATATCGTTGTTTTAAATTTTAGATTGAAAATTGTGATCCAAATATGAATGATGAGGAATGCAGGAAATTTTATCGAGAAAATGCGGCAATGGTTGAAGTGTACTACGAACAGCTTAATTATGAATTGTTGAAGGAATCTGAAGCATATGGTGTTAGTTTAATGAGTAATTGATTTTTGAATTTAGTAAAATGGAAATGTTCATCAGAGAGCTAATATGCTATTTTGTTCTTTCATCGATTTTAATAATTTAACTCAAATTATTTGATGTAAATGTCATTTTTTTGTTTTGATAAAACATTAACAAATTTTTTATTTATATCTATTTATTTTTATTTAATTATTGATTTATTTATTTATTCGAATTACCTGGCAGGTTAATTTTTGACGAATTTTTTATTAAAAAATTTGCAAAAACACTGAAATTAACTATGTTTACTGCAAGATGATCAACTTTGCAATTTTAGCTTGTCAATTTATTAGCTGATGTTGGCGGACATCTTGGCTTATGGATGGGTATGAATAACTTTGTTTATTTTTTTTTTTCTTCAAACTCAAACTTTGCAATTTTTTCCTACATTTAATTGAGTTACTAATATTAGCAGAAAACAACTTTTAGAGTATGAAATTTATTTTTTAAAAAAATAAAAACTAAACAACTTAAGCAAAAAAAGAAAAATTGAAAAATTTTAAATCAACAAATTTGATAATAAAGTCTAATCATAACGGTTTTAAATGGAAAAAAAAATAAATTTGTTCAAAATTAAAAAATCGTAACAAAATGAATAAGTTAATGTTCAAAGATATCATTTCAGGATTTAGCGTAATAACAATAATTGAATGTGCGGTACTGTTCATTGATCTCGTAACACTGTGTTGTAATAAGCTTAAGGAGAAGCAAGAATCCCCCAACTCATTGCTTACACGAAAGAATGGATTTAAGGAGAGTGAGGAGCAGCACGATGAAGCTGTTGGTGGTGGTGAAGAAGTTCGGGAAGGAAATAAGCAAAATGAACAATTTACTGAAAATAGTACCGGAAAAGCGGTTCACATCGGATAAGTGCTAAATTAAGTAATTAATTTCCAATTATCATGCCATATACTAATACATCAAATAACCAATCATCAAGTGATATCCTTCAACTGTCAAATTGACATTATGCAATATTTAGCGTTAATTAAGTTGAAATGTTGAATTTTACAAATTCAAAAAAATATCGATCTTTTCGAAAAATCATTCCTTTTTTAAAAAATAAAAAAAAAGATAATAATTTATCAAACATAATTGTTTCCTTCCAACTATACAATTACAATTTTGTGAAGAATTTATAATTTAAAATATTTATCCATTTGATAAAATATATTGATAATCAAATTTCAAATGTATCTATCACAATGGATGAAATCAAACTTATGAGAAATAGTAAGAATGTTCGTTGATTAACACACATTTTTAGAAGTGAAATTATTGGGAAATTATTAGAAAATTTTAAAAATTATAATTAATTTTTTTTTAGACTTACAATGAAATTTTCAAAATTAAAAGCAAAACTCATAATGGATGTATTTGAATTAATTGCGGTTGCACGATGCATGCGGAAACTTTCAAAATTTAAAAATTAACGTGCACCTATACTTTTTTTTATTCATATTCACGCTAAAACTTCCACAAAATATTTTTTAAAGCCTAAAAATAGTTGAAAACTATGCTTACTTTCAATTAGTTAATAATAATTTCCGTAGTTTATATATTTCAATGTCATTTTCTTTAATTTGTGGAATTTCAATTGATGAAAATTACTTCTCTTTCATCGGTTAATTGTACAATTTTTACTTTGATCTCATCAAATGCATTATTTTGTTATCAATTGTTAAATGATAAAACAGTTTCAATAATAGAATAAAACTTATACTTTGCAGACTTGTATTTCAGCTAAAAAAAATTTGTAATTAATTAATAAGAACAAAGTGCAAAAGATGAATTTTCATTTAATTTACATTAAATAAATAATCTAATTCGGTTAGATAGTTGAAAAGTTTTCAAAATTTTAAAATTACTGAAAAATTAAATGTAATTTTATGATCGTCGTGAATTACATATGTACTTAAAATAAGAATTTTCAGTAAGTAACTTATTTTCAAGTCAAAATCAATTTAGTCATTTGCAAATTTGTGCAATTCAAACTTCCACTAAGCTACTTGAAAAGTATTCCGCGGTGACAGTAAAATTGAGGCATTGTGATGAAAGTATTTACTTACAAATATTCTTACGAACAAATGAATTCCTTTCTCTCAGTTGCAATAATTTAAATATTTAACAATTAAACTAAAAAAAAAATTAATTTCATACAACTCAAATAATTACTGTTATTTAAATTAAAAATTAACGCATAATATCTGATGCATATCTGATAATTTAAATATCAACAACTAGATCTGAAAAAAAATATTTCAACTGCAAACAATAACATTTGAAAATTAAGGTAACAGGTTACCTTAGGTTAGGAAGATATTGTTATTTTAAATTTATTAAAATGACAAAAACAACATTTCTTGACATCGATCGATCGATCTTGCGTTACAACGTAAATAGCAACGTCTTGCTAGGATTATCGTTGCATAACAAATGTTTGTCACACATTCTCACATTCACTATTTATTTATCTTTTCTTTTCATATTTTTAATTTTTCAAAAAAAATTTGTTGATTTAAAAATTTTTTTTTCAAAAAAAAAGTAGAAGTAAAATTACTAACTAAAATTATTAGCAACAATTTCATTTCAGTATTTCTACATATATTTTGCTTTGGGGAAAGTTTATTTCATTAATATTACCACTCAAACAATTCAAATTGAAATTCATAAAATTCAATTTTTACTACAAAAAAAAGATAAGGAAAGAAAGTAGCAAACATTTCATTGAAAGAAAAAAAAAGAAAAGAAAATTAGTGGAAGTGATGATCGATATCGATTTGCACTTCACAGTTGCAGCAGTGAAATGAAATTTAAATTAACATTGAAACGAAGGATGTGAATAAGTAAATTCATTGTTGTCGTTGACATTTTACTGCTAACTCATTTCACTTATAAACTGAATGTGTCGATCGATTGATCGATTGATCGATTCAACACTTTGTCATTTTTTCTTTTCCATTCCTCACATTCATACATTTTTCATTGTTTCAAAATTATTAAATAATAAATTAAAATTGAAATTTCTATAATTTGTTTTTTTTCATCAAAAATTTCATAAAATATTTACACTTTTTCTTTCGGATAATTATTTTGTAATTTAATAATACGTCTAAATTAACAGATAAATTATAGACATTATTTTAGCTATACGGATGAATGTGATGAGTGATGTCATACGTGTGAATTATCAATTGTATTAGCTGCTAATACAGCACAAGCTGCTATTACAACAGCTGATCGGATACGTGCAATAAGTGATGATAAGTGTTAAATAATTGAAGCCCTAAGGCGTGGCGTTTAAAGCTTTGCCCAGAATGGATGGGTATATTGTGCGTAACGCACACTGCAAAATAAGGGATCGATATGCTCGAGGAATTGAGCAGGAAGGAGACGCTGCTTGTGTTGTCAGATGTTGTGCTGCTGTTGGCGGTTGTATTATTGCGCTTTAGCTCTTAGTTTTATTGATACGACAATTGTCGGTGTACTACTATATCGTACCATTGATCTGTTGTATCGATCAGGAAGTAATAAGTAAGTTTCAATTTATTTAAAATTCTCTTAAATATTTTGTTTCAATTTAAATTTAAATGAATTAATAAAATTAAAATTTAATAATAATTAGTGTTTAAGAGAAAAACTCTAAGAGAAACTTAAAAAACTTTAAGAGAGAGAAAAGTGTCGTAGGAAAATATTTAAATAAATCAATTTATCATTTTTATTTTCTTGGTCAGAGAAATTGTAATTTTTATTGAAATTATAAAAAATATGTTTTGTGTTTTTTTTCTTCACGTATGATTTGAAAAAAATGTCATTATTGATTTTCATCTGAATGACCTTGTGTGTGTGTACCATTAATTTGATCAGGCTAATCGTTGTTGACTGTGGGACGACGATCTCTTTCTTGTATTGCGTGTATAACGTTGTGACCTTTTTTTGTACTAGTAGTACTAGTTCATCATCAATGACCAATTCACAAGAAGTGTTGTGGTACCCAACTGTGGGAGAATGTGTGACAGTGTGTGTTGTGGTATTTCCTTTGAATAACCAACTTCAACGATAACAATTCTAAATTACTTTCCTCGAAGAGCGATAAAAGAGGAACGAACGAACAGGTGTGATCGATTTAAATTTATGATATTTCCTGAGAGAGGTGAGAAAAGAATTGAAACTCTCTACGCCTGCACTACTCTTTCATCGCTCTACCAGAGGGAATAAAAATTCACAAACATAAATTTCCTCCCAGGACTTTTTAGTATTCAACGGACGTCACATTCCACGCATAATTCATCCTATCGTCGTTTGAAAGTGTTTTTCAGTCGTTTTTTTTTTGATTGTAACACCTTGGTGATTGTCAATTGTTAAATCGTTAAATTGAACTTGCAAATATTTCCATACATATTATTCGAATAGAATAAAATATTTTTTTTTAAATTAAATATTAAAATAATAATATTGAAATGATTGCAGAATTTAAAATTACAAATGCTATTGGTGATTTTTTTTCATGAAATTTTGTTAATTTCAGTAGTTGGATCGATTTTGGTGTGTTGGCGATCCTATCCGGTTTCTTACTATGTGAAGTGTTAAGTTTGATAGCATTAGCTGTTTCCGTTCAGTGGAATAATTCCCGATATGTACTGCCACGATTAACACTACTTACCGGACAATTTGCTGTTACAACATTTCTTTCCGTTATTTTAATTCTCTATTTTATGGGATTCACGGAGAAATTCAATAATATTGTTATTGCCTCATATGAGGTAGGAATTTCTAATCATTCACTTTTCCGGATCGTTTCCAGTTATTAATGATTTATTTGTTTTGCTAATTAAGCTTACTCATTCGTACTAAATTATTCTTGCAAAATAAAATAAAAAACTATCAAGTATCATTAATTGGTATAAAATGGTATAAAATTTTAACTTAATTGGTATAAAATTAGACTTACGACTTACAGTGTGCGTAGGTTCAATTTTATAACAAATATATTAATTTTTCAAAAATTTTACGTCATTTTCAGTATTGGGCTAATGACAGAATGAGTGAGGACGATCGAAAAAGAGCTGTTGATGAACTGTTTGTTTATGCAATTGGTGCTTTTGTTATCGTATGCATGTACACATTGTATGAGTTAGTAGAGTTATACATTACACGGAAGTATCAGAAAACGCTTGATACGCCACCTGAATTCATTCCTGTAAGAAGTCAGGAACCATCAAGATTAGCTGGACCAAAGATAAGCATTGAGCAACCACATATTCGCGCACCACCACCACCTTACAGGTCGCAATATCATTAAATTCAGAAATCAATTTCTGCCTTTTGCTATCATCGATTGATCGAAGGAAGACGATAGATCACACCACTCAGTGATATCCATCGAAATTTCATTCCGTAATATTTCATCATTTTCATTTGTATAATTTTCTTCCGATATTTACAAAAATAAAATAATAAAAAGAAATTTTGATCTCAATATAATTGTTCCATTTCGCATAACTTTTTTTTCTGAAAATTTTTGTTCAAAAATATTAAATTATAATAAAAGTAATATTTTTTAAGTGATAGGATTTTAAAATTTCAAAAAGCTTTAAATGTGAAAAAGAAAAAATTTTGTTGTATTACTCACATGATAATCTGAATTGATTTGATTCGTTGACAAAATACTATTAGTCTGTCACTTAGAAATATCGTCGCCAATCAATTTTTAAATTATTCATTAAATATGAAAAAATAATCGAATCGGTCATTTCGGCTTTTTTTTTCATTTTTTTTTTGTTCTCATTCCCACACAAATGCATTTTAGATGATAAGGTTTTTTTTTTAAATCGAAGATTCTTTTGTTTTTCTTCATCTTTTTCATTCGCATTGATATTGACATTTATTCGTTTCCTTTTTTGTATTTTTCAAATTTCTATTTTTTTTTCTGAATTTCGACATTTTTAAAAACTAACTAAATATGACATTTTCGTTCATAATAATTTATAGTAAAATTAAAAATTTCATTTTCAGTTGTAATGTATGACTAATAATATAACATTTCCTTTTCGATTTTGTTTTTCAATTACAAATTATAAGTGTTCAATTAAAATTTGAAGAAAATTTACATCTGTATATAACCATGTGAATTGCTGCTGTTGATCGTTGTATGAAATTGAATGTGAGCTAATTTTTGTTTTGAAATAAACAAATCTTTTTATTAAAAGCGCATTAATTGATGAGGAGCATATCAACACAATTATTATTTTCACGTAAGTGTGATATCAGGTATTGTTTACTTCTAATTAGATATTATTCCATCGTAAAAAATATTACCTTTTCTTTTTTTTCTTATTTTTCATTCTTTTGCAGTATTAGTTAAATTACTGATTGAAAAAACATTTTTCGAATAATTTACATTCTACGAAAAAAGTCAACTTCTTACTGTATGGCTTTTTTATTGCATTACTGTGGCTTTCTTACTGTATGGCTTTTTTTATTGCATTTTTTTTCTATTCCTTCTTTTCTCTTCTTTTTATTCCATCTTTGATCAAAGTTTTTAAATCAAAAACTGCTACTTACTGATTTATTGATAAATTCAATTCAAATAGGCGTTCTTATCAATTAATGAATTTCAAAAAAAAACTGGAAGATATGAAGATGAAATGAAGTGAAGATGAAAATCGATAAAATAATATTTAAATAAATATAGCATTACTTTAAAAGCCACATAAATATAGATATTTCATAAATTTAAAAGGAAGAAAAAAAAACATTATTTGTACAGCTGGTATTTTATGGCACAATATTTTTTTTGTTTGAATCACAATTGGTATGTGAAAAGAGTTATTTTCCGCTTAAACGATAATTTTAAGCGACGTTTTTGTAACGAAAAATATTTGTTGCTCTATCACTAATGTTATCATCGTCGATCATCACATTATCATCATCTCCAACATCAGTAGCAACGGTGGAGGAATCGCATGAAACTGATGGGAAATTGGAGCTATCAAATGAATCAATTTCACCGCCGCTCTATGTGATACCAATAACACCAACTAATATATCACCAACTTTAATACCATCTTTTACTTCATATGATACATCCAATCATGAAAGTAATTTTGATCATAACGATGTTAAATATCAGTGTTGCCACGGCTATATGCATATTACAGTCAGTTTAAATTTTATATTCAAATGATAAGTAATCGAAAATTATTATTACCGTTATTATTATTATTATTATTATTATTATTATTATTATTATTATTATTATTATTATTATTATTATTATTATTATTATTATTATTATTATTATTATTATTA
>JABVXW010000383.1:0-48131 GCA_013365375.1 Litomosoides brasiliensis
TGGCAATGTGTCATTAGCAAATTAGAAATTTATAAAACAATCTTGTTTGCTACCCTCAAATAATCATCTGTTTATTCATAGGACAAATTTGATCAAAGCACAACATCGGGTCTAGCAAAAAAGCATTTGGGATAACAGGTCATCATCTTGACTTTCTCTTTATCTTCATGTTCTTGTTCTTTTGCTTCTTGTCTTCTGTAACAGTATGTGTGTTTCGCTTTTCAGACAGCTTCATTTACTCATTCTAGCCAAAGGTTCTAACGCTAACTCTTATGAATTCATTTATTTGGTCACTCACTGATTACGAGAAATTGAATATTCCTCTATAACAGTGAACAGTCGGATAACTACATGCATAATTTTAATCTATTTGATAATTGCTCTGTTACCAAGGTATTTTTATTACGCATGCAGTGATTTTCCAGCAATAAAGAAAAAAGAAGTGAAAAATCAAATAAGGATTTTCACGTTTAGAGTAGCTCCATTTTTAGAAATTAAGAAACCAAAACAGAATTTGTCACTATATTTCAACTCTGAAAAACAGTATATAATTTATTACTTTTTCGTTCTACGCAAAATACAAAGGCAATTTTTACATGTTTTGAAATTTACCTCCATTTCGTTCGTCTATTTTGGAACCATGTTTTAACTTGCATATCGCTCATTTCTAGCTGATTGGCCAAGTTTACTCGTTCCGTACTGGCCAAATACTTCTGCGCTAGAAATCTGGATTCCAGCGATGCTACCTTGAATTTAGAAGAATTATTATGATTAAAAAAGTGTCCTACAGATAATATCAAATTGTAATACATGCATGTCTAATACTTAGAGCAAATTAATTATTTTAAAAAGGCAGATTATTGAAACAATCTAATAATTTAGTCAAAATACTTCCTGCTGAGGTCTTTTTTTGAACACTAGAAAATGAAAGCAGAAAGCTCACGGGCATGCAGATACCTTTAAAATAACCATTTACATCGTCATCCGTTTAAATCATTTGGTCTCTTTAATAACACTTTGTACATTTTTAGTTTGTTACCAGCTTCTGAGAACACGTTATTTTTTGCTCATATTATTCATTTACTGTCAGTTCCGTCCTTTAAGATGACCTTTTCTGAATGAATCGAAAAGACAGAATTATAAAAGGTATTATACGAAATTCTGTAAGATCTTTTTGTTGAAAAAAGTATGAAACAAAACAGTGTATAGCATTAAATTGAAAAACAGACCTGTTTTTTGGTAAAGCACGCACGAGATTTCTTATGTCCTAGAATTCGATTTTGATAACAATACCCGGTACGTTGTGGTGTAGTGGAACTAATTCGTCGCTTCGTTTTTTGTGGCTTTGCTGAATCGCTTCCTGTACTACCTATGGTTGTGCATGCGAGAGATGTAATGACAAATGGAAAAGATGAAGGATTTTTATCGCAATAGGATCCATTATGTTCGCAGTTTAGATTGATATATGGTAAAGTTTGCTTATTACTAATATTTTTTATAATTTTCGAATCAGATAAGTCAGAATTGAAGGTAAAACATAACTGATTTGAAGTCGACTTTCCGAATTTTACGTCGGATAAAGTGGGCAAGTTACTAAATTTGCTAGAATAAGTAAGTCGATTCGGCACAGTTACCGAAGTGGAAGCGAATCCGTATCGTATCGGCGAATATTGCGCATGAAAGGGAAGATGATTGCAGTGACGATAATTCTGAATTTCTGTATCGGGAGGTAATAGTGGATTATGGATAAATTTAGAGTGATTAATAGAAGAGAGTGAAGATGCAATTTCGAATGCAACCTTTATACTTTGACAAGGAAAGTGATATGGCACTATAGAATTGCTGACAAGGTATTGAGGCAAACAGCTTTTATCGCAATTTTTCCTCGGACGATTACTTTCGCAAACTGATCGCTCCCATTCGGAAATTTTGCACTGTTTACCATCATTGCCAAGAATGGTCTGGATAGCAAACGGTAATTTATTGGTTGATACGGTAGCAATGGACATAACAGGGAACACTCGTACGAAGTCAGAATAAAATAAATCTATAAATGACACGATCTAAATGCGTGGCTAAATGGTAAAAAGAAAAACGTATCATAACGTCGTTTTCTGATCAACTATTGTCTGACAAGCTTTTGAATTATAGTTCACTTGTTCACCTTTTTTATTTGTTGTGTTCAATGAAAAGGAAGAAATGTAAAACAAACTTGGTGCTGCAACTCAGTGTACTCTTTGTCGGATCAAAAGTAAACATTTGCAAATTCATATAAAATTACGGAGTTTAGAATGTGCATATTTCATGTTATCAACGGTGGTGAATAACTGTCAACAAAGAAAGAGTACTGTACTTAAAAAATTTGTTGGAGAAACTTTGAAATTGAAGTAAAGGAAGTTGAACATTTAGCTAACGCGTACGTATTAAAAACAGCAGTTGTCATTTTACCTAGGCAAGAAATATGAATTCTCACTGAGACTATTAACTTAATTAACGATCAATTCCTTTCTATTGCTCGTTCTTCCAAGCAACTACTCGTTTCACGAAATTGAGCTTCGCTTAATACATTTTTTTTAATAGCGACGATTTATGGATTAGTACATATTATATTAATATTCCTGATATCGTAATTCTTCCCCTATTATTTCTCAACCTTCTAAATGCTTTTTAATTCTAGCGTTTCAAACAAAAAGCATAAAGGATGCAAAAACATTTAACAAAATGAAACAGAGAAAAACTTAAGTAAACAAATAAGTAATTATTTTTATAAATTAAAAATAAGTATATACATATCACAAGTATATATATGTGTACATACGTAAAACGTCCACTATTACTGTCTAGTATGTACGCCTTCAGTATCGATACAAAAGTGAAGTTCAACATTTCAAAGTTCTATTGTGTCTTTGAAACTGATAGTTGATACTAATACTGTTGTGATCAGTCATGCGGCTGGAGTGTTAATAATTTTAATCTTCCTGTTATTTACTGTTGGAACTCTCACTTTCGTTGACTTTCTATGTTTTATGGCAGCTTTACTCTTGCTAAGAAGCAGAAATAAGCAAATCGAGGAAATTAGGCTTCAAGCACTTATCATAACAATTGATGTTTCAAATAAATTAAATATATTGCCTTCAATTTCTAGCCTTTGTCCAATTTTTTTTAAATTAATTACAAAATTCCAATAAAAAACTGATTCAACACTGAAATTGCTTGTCTTGTGAGATTAAATGATTGTTTCCGATCCGCTGACTCTCTGAATTGATCCTTATAAAGAAATCAATTAAGGATAAATGGAAAGAAATGACTGCTTACTTATCATCTCTCTCACCTCAGATAATTTGCAAGATTCAAAATATTACGGAACAACGATAAGCGTACAAAAGCTAGCAAGAAAAAGTGATAAAATGAAGAATCAGAGGAAAGTGAGACATTTACAGCCATCTCATTTATCACATGTCCAAAATATTGCAGATTACGTGCTTATAAAGCAATGATATAATGAAAGCGTAATTGCTAATGTCAGAGATGGATTTGTCACGTGGGAAAGAAGAGCAGTGTGAGAGGAAAGATGTAATTCAAACTGGACAGGTAAGTAAGATGGAGAGAAAGAGAAGCAGAACGTGTCCTAAAAAGCTTCAAAGCTTTAGTAAATAGCGAATTGAAAGAACGATATAAGAGAGAGTTTGAAAGCTTCTTTTCAATTTTGCTTGACATGCAGTTGCATAACTCTTCTGATGGTCTTGATAGTTTGAATTGGAACAGAATTTGAAAGCAAAAGTGGTTTCGATGATCTGAAAAAAAAATCGCTGAAATAATTAACTGCCGAAAAATCGTAGAGAATTCTTCTTCACTAACGTAGAACTGAATAAGACAAACGCTTGGTTTGACTTTGACTAGCTAAAGAAGTTAAGGGCCTCACAGAGGAAATGAAGAAGGAAATGATAATTTCTATCTTCGCAAAATGCCAGAAGGCGTGAACATTTGCCTGTGGAATGCTTAGATTACACATGCATTGCGAAGATTTCAAAGAATGAAAAAATTTGTAAACGTTTTGTGTGGTTGTGTTATAAAGGTGTTTCGTGTAAAAGCGATGACTTTAAAAAAGCTAAATTAAGGATATGCTAAGAAAAACAGTGAAAAAAGATGATAAGTGTTGGATTGAGATTGTTGTGGGCGTTGGGTTACAGTTTATGACTGCTTCTGGGCAACTAAGAAATATTTAGTTGTCACTTTTCTTTGCGGGTTATAGGCCATCGTTGTCCTCTACATGTATCTATTTCCGAAGGAATATAGAGAGAGAGAAAATAAAAGAGTCAATTAAAACAGACGAACTAAAACAGAATGAAAGTAGTGATTTCTGCTTTCGATAACAAAAAATTAAAGTCTTTTCGGCATCGTCTTAGTAAATGATTGAAGAAGGAGAACCTCTTCCTCTTGTAGTACCTCTTTAGCGGGAGATACACACGCGCATACTCAATTACATCTACCGTATCGTTTCAAAGTGCCATCGTGTCCACAAGGCAGCTGGAAATAAAGTCATACTGTAAATTCGGGAACGATAACTATCAACTTGTTTTTGCAACGCAATCGGCCATTGTTAAACAATTACACTGAGGTTTTACATGTACTGATTAATGTAATGTGTCTAGGTTTGCCATTTTCATCTAAGGAAACTGATCTCTGATTGTGAATCACTTTTTGGATGATTACAGTCTCTCACCTCTTCCTCTCTGTCCTGAAATAATCCCATGTTTTACAAATTGTATTTAGTGATTAATTCTATTAAAAAATAGCGGTGATTCTGCTTGGTGGAAAGTTTTGGCACTTAGAATTGCTATTTTGTTAGATAACAATAATTGCTGAAAATACGATAATATTTTGAAAAAGCATTTTTTTTCCAAGCCGGTTGAAATTAATGGTTTGATTAGTGGTAAAGTATCAATTTCTTCTCAGATGCCTTCATTGCTACTAGTGCTTAATGCTTTAACGGAGTGGACGTAATTCGAGGGAAGGCGACAACATCGGCAATATTATGATAATGTTAGTGATATTCTGATGATGTAATAATGATGATGAATGCAGAAAGCTTTGAAGTCAATTACATATTGCCGTTACTTAATCTCTTAATGCTACTCATCGGCTTACGCATATTTACGCATCAAAGAAGATAATTTGATATCAAATCAATAAATCATGCGATTTGTATGAAATTTTCATATCTTTGAAGAGATTGTTAACAATGACCAATAGGTGTTTAACAGTACCAGGTAGTGTAACACATAAAGTGATTTCAGATGATATTTCAATTATACCAGACTCGACAAGATATTATAGTTCATACATTTGGAGTATCACAGGCTTTTCAAATGTTTCTGAATTTATTTTAACACAATTAATAACGCATGTTTCTTACTTGAGCTTGTTTTGTAGAATTTCTGTATTTAAAAACCATAATTGGATCTTATTAATATTAAAGAAAGTTCTAAGTATGTATTACTTTAAAAAGCAGGATTTATCTAAATTAACAGCTGTCCTGGTGTGATTGATCAATAGGCATGCCAATAAAGAATTAAATCTCATCTCGGTTTTTTTTATAAATAATATATGCATTTGAAAATTCTGACTATAATTTACAAATTAAAATTACGAAAATCAACATAGAAAAAAACCAGTGAAGACGACAGTGTGACGTATATGTGAAAAGAATGAGAGATGGAATTTGAATTTTATTATATTAGAAAGTGAAACGTGAAATTCCTCCTTATAGTCACAGAAATGCATTTTAGGTAATAAAAGGCCGTGCAGAGACGAAGTTATCAACAAAGAGATGTTTTAATAGGCGTAACACAAAGTCGACATTTAATTGAGCGAAAAGGAGGAGTAGGAGTGTGGTATGGGGAGCATCGGGAAATATATGGGGTGTCTATCGTCATTCGTCATGCCCGCTGTAATCAGAGATTTGTCTCATTAATTTAACAAGATCATTATTCACTCTTCCTTTTTTCATCCATTTACACTATTTTTGCCGTTAAAACAATATCATTTCCATTGGTATTTAAATGGTGCGATTCTATTAACCTAACCTTTCAAATGATCGTTCAATGTTTTTTATACAAATATATAAGTTCTACTGTTTCCAATCTGATAAGTTACGTGATAGAGAATTATTAAAGACGACGCTCTTAATTTTCGATTTGCAAAAAAATTAACTTTATCATATCACCACACTGTAAACATTGCAACGAGGGAATTGACTGATGTCAAAGCATAACGGTTATATTCTCTAATACATTCATTCAAAAAAGGTAATATTGCTTGGTACCTTATCGGCACGTTATAGTCTAAACCAATGGACGTTTCACAGTGAATAAATTGAGTTTGACTGGCATTGCTTTCTGAAAATGCTAATCAACGCTATCGTAAATATGCCACAATACGTATGACGACGTTCAAACGTTGTGTTTCTACTGTCAGTTTTTTTTGCGAAATTCTTGGGATTCCATTACAAAAGAACATTTTGTCTGTTTATCCATTGGCGAGTTGTAGTATAAAGGTTAACTAATTCGTCTATAATTTTCATAAATTTATCCGTTCCAACTAGAACTGTAACTTCATTTAGTTGTTATTTCAACCGATTCTTCATAACAAAGCATTCCGATTTCGAATCCAGTTATTGCAGTGGATGAGTTACGATACACATTATTCGTCCTAAATATGGAATAAAAATTTTCCGATTTAAAAGTGCTTCATCCATTAATGGACATTATTCGGCTATTTAATTTACAGTTCTATATGAAAACTGTTTGTGCGGTTGCTTCATAAGTGATTTGCTGACATTCGGTATTCGCGGATGATCAAATCTTGGAAACGTATATGATAGTAAACCTACAGGCATTATTCCATGTCACAGCTATTCCAATAACGATTAGAATCAATTTAATAGATATAGTTAATGTTAACATTCTTATTATCTCAGGTAACTAATAAAATAAGCTTTTATCATCACTCACTTATAATGCAATGGTTTGCTCTACCAATGAAGTATAGCAGAGGCATTTTAAATTCATATGTTTTGTTACGACTGTTATTTGATTAACTATTTTTGTTCAAATCTGTGTGCCGGAGATATGGTAGTTTGTATTCAAAATACTGAGCAAATAACAGTATTCTGTTACACCAAATATATCACGAATCATAATAAAAGGTGAGTTGATCAGACTTTTGTAATAGCAACTTAAAGCTATATTGGAAGTTTAAGATTTGATGAATACAAATAAATTGCAGGAATTGTGAAGTATTCTTAATTTTTTTTCAGAATGTTAATTATATAACATTTTGAGATTTGAATGATATATGACAAATAGGGAGCTCGTTATTTAAAAAATCATTGTCATTTTCTGTTAGGATATGATGTTTGTCTTATATATTTCGTTTCAAAAAGTTTTAACAAAAACTTAATTTTTTTGTAGAAATTCATATTATCTCATTTTGATTGAATAGACGCAATCAGAGCTAAGCGGCATCACATGCTAATGAAGCCTTCTTAACTTCAGAAATTGTAATTTCAAAATATTTTCACAAAATCTGAAATCTGTTCTAATCTCATCATTTCTGTTTTTGTTGTTAAAATACTGATCTCCATAGTATAGAAAAATTAATTGCATGGATTCTAAATTGCTATTGTCATGAAAAATTTTTAGGTAACAAGTTAGGATTATAATCGAGCAGATGAATGGAATACGGTAACTGGAATAATCTTGCCTGATACCTACTATTGCTATATAGCTATACAAAGGGTAGAGGTAGAGCTGAAATATTGAAAATATTAAAATACTAGTCGATTGATATAATTACAAACTGCTTTTGCTATAATTACAAGATGTCGTTTTTAAATTGGGACGAATTACCGTGTCATTTGATTCTGCTCTTCAACTTTTGTACAATGAGATTATTTTATTAAATTACGCATATTTCACTTAATACATCTGATGCAATATCGATCAATTCAGTGTATTGATAACGTATTCAGATATATCCCGCAATCCACGATCAATGCATGCAATGTTTATGGTTATCGCTTAATAATAAACAATAAACATATTATCAATTGATAACTTGATTTTTTATTTGTTTGTAACGTTTTTATTTAATGCGCTTTTTAGTTAACCCCAATTTAGCCACTATCACTCCCTCAACCTACAAAACTACTGATTCCGACCAAATTTGCGACAGAGCAGTTTAAAATTGTTTTTATTTGTCAGTAATTTATTGGTTTTTTTTAAAAAATTGAAAGCGCTAAGAGTTGCCCACTAATAGCTTTGTTTGAGTGAACAAATGAATTCTAATAATACTTAAGAACCATTGCCAGAAATGTCGGAAGTGGAACCTGCACAGCATTTCTGCTGATTTTCAAATTTGCGACTTATTCTAGTTAGAATTACTGAGTGTGATCTTCTATTAGACTCGTTCATTTATTTCAGACTAAGGGACTGGTGATAGGAAACATAAATACCATTAGCATCTGAACCAGTGATATTAAGCATTAATTCAATATCTACTTTCTCTCTCTCTTATACTTTGTTGTTTGTATTAAAAACATAATGAAAAAACTCTGATCAATATGACCTATACGCATTAACGATTTACAAACAAAGATGTTGATTATTCAAGACGTAAGTAGATTTTAAAATGTGTGCTGGATTCTCTGACAATTTGATGATCTGAGAAATTCAATCGATCATAGTATAAGGAGTGGTAACAAGAAGGCGGAAATAAAGCACGAAAGAAGATTTCCATTAATCAGGGAGATATTTCGCCTGTTCTAGATTATAGGCCCAGTGCGCAGTCATTTTTTTCATATATAAAAATGTAATAACCTTTAAAGTATATGATGCTTACTGAAACATTGAGATGTTGTAAATCAATGTCTTGGCATTAGGATAAGATTCTAATAATTATTTGTACGTGAGGTCAATTTGGCTAATATTGAACCTTTCCCCTTATTACATTAAGTTGCATTGGACGATAATTTTCCAAAATAAAGAGAAAAGTTAATTTTTTTAAAACACTGAAATTATTGGTGATAAAATTGTGTAAGATTCGTAAAAGAGATATTTGTTCGTGCTAACTGAACAACCGTGCTATGCACCACAGCAATTGGTTGAGGAAATTTGGGTAAGAATAATTTGGTAGAAAAATGTTTGTGTGTTAATAAAAACTGAATATTTCCTACTAAAATTCACCTTAAAATGCGACAGTATTAATGACAAGAAGAAACAGTTGTCTCAGTCGTCGTTTCTATTTCATGACTTTTGCGCACAATAAATTCAACAAGCTATGGCGAAAGATTTGCAGGAATGCATGCCCACTAATTGTGATGTTAATTGTCTTTATTGAAGACTGTTAAGGTTTCGAAAAGTTCTTATTACTTTGATTCTCTCTCTTACGACACTTTAAGCACGCCAAATACATTGAGCAGACACAGACACATTGAGCCATTTCTTTAGAATGGCTTTATAGACTAATGAACTTTAAAAAATTTGCGAATGCTGAAGCGAACTTTAGCTATCAGATAAGAAAGTCATTTTAGTTTGCAAGTAAGTCACCGTTCGAATTAAAGACAATATTTACTGCTGCAACGGTTAAATGAAGGAACCAGTTGAAAAAGGCGCACGTTTCTAATCTTCCTTGTCTTTGCTGTTCCATTTTTAACATCAAAAAAGTTGAGACAACGTTTTTTTTGTTGGAATGCTCCATTTTTAAAAAAGGATTTTGCAGAGTAAAACAACACCGTCTTCTTTTCACCATTACAGATTTTCGGTACCGATCAACTTTTCAAGATTTTTATGGATAGCTCACTGATGGCCAAAAGCTTCATAAATTTTTCTGGAGTGTTGTGCGGGAGCACATATCTTATTACTTCTAACTACTACTGTTGCCAATGAACTGCTGCACATTCAGGCTATGTTGACCTTCTATCATCCCATGAAAAAGACATAATGCAATCGTTTTGCTCAGGCTTATGAGGAATGCTCAGTGATCTGTAAATACTCAGAGGTAATTGTTCTACAGATGCTTCCTCTATAACGAGTGCAAAAGGTTTCAACATTTCATCAGAACACATTGCGAAAAGTATTTATACAACACGATCTTCACAACAGTTTTTACGATAATACCAAACAAAAGGAGATGACAAAGAAGCTTTATAGAAGACCTTTTTATCCCTCTGAAGTAATTTTTGCTTACCACAGCACTTCCACCTCCCTCACTGGACACCCACAAATTCCCAAGAACCCAGCGAGCTAACTTCAGTGACTTTCACGCTAGCGTACCGACTGGTTTGGAGATAAGTGGCCAAAATATTGCTCTTGCACTTCAATTAATGCCGCTAGCAGTTGGATTTTGCAGATGCTGAGGGGGGAGATATTAGCTAAATTTTTGCTAGAGGTGAAGCTTTTTTGTGGTGTTGAGTCGTCCTGTACAGTCAGTTTAAGAAGTTCTGTGGGTGGTGTTGTACAAATGCTTGCGTTACGTTGAATTTGGAGGTGATTGGTCTCTTAGAATCCTTTTCCTCTCACTAATGCAAAATGTTCACAGAAATTGCATCTTTCGATTAACATGAATCGCTAAAAATGAATTTCTTTATAACCTATCTTATTCAGCACAGACATCCCTCGACATTACGGGAACAAATTTCAGGGAACCACTGTGCGCCCGTATCTCTCTAGTTTCTTTAGGCGAAACTGCTTTTCTTCAGTTTTACCTGTGTCAGGAATCTGGGATATAATTGGTTGTATTTCCACGATTAACCAACTGTTTTTCATTATTGAATAGTTTGAAATTTCTGTACTACTTCGTTGCTAGCCTGGATCTATATGACCAGCAATGATTGGTGGCTTATTCGTTTATAATCATAAGGGTGAAGTGCTTATTTCGCGTATATATCGAGATGATGTCAGGTAAGACGTACAGAACACTTCTTTTTTAGTTTTCATTGTACTATATAAGTAAACACAAGTAGACAAATGAAGTGAGGGAGCGTTAAAGTAAGAAAGTCTAACCCCTGATTTTTGATCAGTCTAATAATGTTTTTATGTTTGATGGTCGAAATTGCGTTAAATCTACATTTCTGAATTCCCTCATTATTTTTCAGTCGAAATGCAGTGGACGCGTTTCGAGTTAATGTTATCCATGCACGGCAGCAAGTACGTGCTGTTTTTATATTCTCAAATTTCTCCATTCATTGCAAATTTATGTTTACATATCTTTGATTTTTTCTATGTATTCTATTGGTACATATCAAAATATTGATTTATTAAGCATCTATTGAGGTACGTAGTCCGGTAACAAACATGGCAAGGACATCATTTTTCCACATAAAGCGGGGTAATGTTTGGATTTGTGCAGTTACACGACAGAATGTCAATGCTGCAATGGTATTTGAATTTCTAAACAGGTAAGTTCTTTTTGTTCCTGTTTAGAACACACAAAAGAAAGCAAAATTTGATTTTTTGTAGGTTTGCTGATACTATGCAGTCATACTTTGGAAAATTAAATGAGGAAAACGTGAAAAACAATTTCGTTCTCATCTACGAGCTTCTGGATGGTATGCTTCTCTGTTGTTTGCCGGTCCTATCTTTAATGTTATTGTGCAGTTAAGAAGTTTTCACGTCACATTTCATTTTATAATTCAATAGATCCATCTGACTGTGCTTAAAAAGTTATGTGGATCTTTGTTAGTAGATTTGTTCCAGTTGCTGCATTTAGTAATTTTGATTTCTCAAGGAACCCTTAGGTTTATACAACGTTGCTTTTGCAGAAATCCTTGATTTTGGTTATCCACAGAATACAGATCCTGGAGTATTGAAGACGTTTATAACACAACAAGGCATTAGAACAGCAGTATGTTTTTTTTTTCTTTTTTTAGGTATTCTCGTTACTTTATTTATTTCGGTTAACTAAAAGTCTGTGGATTTAAAGAGTTTTGAATACATTATTTCATTTTCCACTGGCTGTACGTGCATAGGCATCTGGTTGGCAATTTTATGCTGTGCCTTAAAGAAGTTTATTAGTTGTTGTTCTTGATTGCCTCAGTTTTTCATGTTTATAAGTTAATGCTTATTGTTTCGTTAAGTTCTTCCTTATCTCTGTAGTTGAAAATTGCCTGTTCCGCATTTATATTGTACTGTTTTCAGATGATTGCAAAGTTACTTTTCAGAGTAAAGAAGAACAGGCACAGATTACTTCACAGGTAACGGGACAAATTGGATGGCGTCGTGAAGGCATAAAATATCGTAGAAATGAATTGTTTCTGGATGTCATCGAATATGTCAATCTCCTGATGTCCCAACAAGGTTGCATTCTGATTTATTTTTGGTATTGGTCCTCTTCATATGAATCTATAAATTGATTTAGGGCAGGTTTTATCAGCGCATGTCGCTGGGAAAGTGGCAATGAAGTCATACTTATCTGGAATGCCGGAATGCAAGTTTGGAATCAATGACAAGCTGACCATTGAGGGTAAAGGGCGTGCTGGCGGTGATGACCCGACCAAATCGTTTGTTTTTCCAAATAGTCGTGATTGTGCTAGTTTTCCTCTGAAAATGATTATTTCGTATTTTCCATTTTTTTTTTCAACAGTGTGTAATTCGAAGGTGTTATTTTGAAATAGATTATATTATGTTACAGGACACGTGTTTCTGTAGCAATTGATGACTGCCAATTTCATCAGTGCGTTAAATTAACCAAATTTGATACCGAACATGCTATAAGTTTTATTCCACCTGATGGGGAGTATGAGCTTATGAGGTATGATTCTTACGTTTTCTTGAAACCATATTTTTATATGTGATTCGAGCACTCTTTTTTTCAGATATCGCACAACGAAAGACATACAGCTTCCATTTCGAGTCATTCCACTGGTCCGAGAAACTTCCAGAAACAAAATGGAGGCGTGAAATTTTGAATTGTTTTTTTTTGCCTTGCGATTATTAAAATTTTTCGCTACTCAAGTACCATACAGTGTTTAATTCATAGCGTCATTGCTTAGTAGAAATAGATATGCACCAACCTTCCTCCGGGAAGTGCTTGTAATCGTAGAAGGCCGTTTGTTTGAAGTACGTTTGCTACGCTGTGACATTGCTTAGGTTAAGAAGATATCACTAATTTTGTATTATGAATTGTATTTAATATTTTTTAGGTAAAAGTGGTGGTAAAATCAAACTTTAAACCATCACTTCTAGCACAGAGAATCGAAGTCCGCATACCTACACCTCCGAATACTAGTGGAGTACAGTTAATTTGTATGAAAGGCAAAGCCAAGTACAAAGCTGGCGAGAATGCAATTGTTTGGAAGTTAGTTTTATATTTACTATTCTAGATGTTTCACGTAGCGGATTGCTTGCACCATACACCGGACAGTTGTGACATGTAACAATGAATAATGTCCACCAGAAAGAAAAAGATAATTCCATTAGTCTCTACCAAGTAGCACAGACAAATCTTGCTGGATTAAGCTGGGCTTATGGTAACGTCTCAATAAAACCATACTCATTGCCATACGCATTGCACGGAAAGCTGGGGCGAGCTTAGTGTTTTATTGTGTCTGTCAGATTTTCCAGAAAAACCGTTGTTTCTTCTTTTTAAACTTGATAACATCAGAAATAGTTTTGGAATATTTTATAGATTTTACTTTCATTGAAAAATGGAATATTTTTTTTATGTGTCAAAATCTATTTAAAGATCAGGTGGTATCATTTTTCAGAATCAAGCGTATGGGTGGATTGAAAGAGTCTCAAATTTCTGCTGAAATTGATATTTTGAGCACAGGTAACGCTGAAAAGAAAAAGTGGAACCGTCCTCCGGTGTCTATGAATTTCGAGGTAATTTTTTGGGCATGAAATAGAATAAGAGATGAATTCATGTTTCCTTGCTGTTGACATAAAGCATCATTATAAGGTATTATTTCAGGTACCGTTTGCTCCATCAGGTTTAAAAGTAAGGTACCTAAAAGTATTTGAACCAAAATTGAATTATTCGGATCATGATGTCATCAAGTGGGTGCGTTACATAGGCAGGTCGGGACTCTACGAAACAAGGTGCTAAATCCTTTAGTGTTATCTTGCCATGGTAATAGTCGAGAAAGTTCGTTGTGAATAGGCAGTTCGCTGAATGTTTTCTTATTACAGATTGCAGACGAACTTATTTCACTGTTTAATTAGCATTATTTATCAGAAAAAGTTTTACACAGTATAAAATGTGCATGTTATTAAATGTTTCTTTATAGCCTGCTTCTGCAACTTTAGATTTTCGTGCTTTTTATTTAATAGTGGTGTTTATCTGTGTTTTTTGTGGTTCTTATTAACTAACACCATAATTTTTTTTTTGAGAAAGTTGATTTGGATATTTACCAGAAGATGGAAAAGTACAGGATGAAAAATTTACATCAATTTTTGTTGCGTGTAATTACTGTAATAATTTTAAAAAACTATATTTAGAAAATCTGCAGAAATAAACACTGGTTTCTTCGCGCTTGTAATTTCTACACTATCGTGATAATCATTACATTTCTTAATACCGTAGAATTTGTAAAATCTGTTATATTTATAAATTGCATACACCCTGATTGGAATAAATGGTAATTTTTTTCTAACTGGAAAGTACATGGCATCAATGAGACAATTATAACGTGCTCTCTAAAGCTATGTATAATTCTGTAGTACACTCATTATATGGATGAACAAGAAAATATTGGGAAAGTTGAGTTTTTATTTCAAAATGTGGGGGAAGCAGATCTTAATGCTTGGAAAATTTTCAAGCATTTGAAAGTTTATTGTCGCATTTGCCGTCTGCTATTAAAAGAGTGAAGTCACATAACTATTTACACCTACCGTAGGAAGGGAATATGAAGTTTCTTTTAATGGTGATAAGCAACCAGTTTATTTAATAAAGTTTAAATTTCAAATGATATAGGAGGGAAAGATTGCAAATCAACAAATCAAAATGACCTGAGCAGCAAAGAAATAGATGCAGCGGAATATGTGCAACAAGAAAACGATAGAGCAAAACGCTAGTAAGTTTCTTCAACTGCAGCAATGTTTTGCATTAGCTGGACTTCCGGACAGCTGCTGATAGGAAGCGAGTGATGCAATAAATAATGTGTTCTTTCTCAACTGCGTCACTCATCGACAATCATCTCATGTATAATTAAACAGATCGAGACACTGTAATGAGACGTGATACAGTCTTTGTGCAAAACGACGATTTTGATCTGGTAAGTTACTCTTTCATCTATTACTGTCTGTCTGTGTAAATTCTGATTTTTTTCTTTCTTAACTTTTGAATGTTACCTTATCAAGTTTCACACATTTGTAAATGTAAATGTTTTTTGGGCCAGTTTCTTCTTTCTGTTCCTTCCAGTATTTTGCCGCATCTCCTGAATATATGTTTGTTTCACGGAACTCCGAATATTTATTATTATTTTAACAACCTTTGAGTAATGTTTCAATTATAAAGGGGGTTCCTACCAGAATCTTACATACGTCATGTTTTCCCATCAAAAGTTTTATGAAAAGAATCTCGCAAATGTGTCTTGCAAATAGTAATCGGCATAGCACCAAAGAATTAGGGTGAAGTAAAGCTTATGAGTTTTATTTTTTTTAAAAGCGAAACAAATTATTTAAAGAAATATTTTCGAAGCAAAATGGCACTTTACGAAAGGTGTAGTTTTATTTTGAAGAGTTTACTTGTCGCTAATCGGATTGTCGAAATTTAGTTTAGGTATCGTACTATGATGGAATTGCAAGTCTCTCATAAACTTTCAAAGTATACTGTTTTTTTGGTCTGTTGATATATCACTACCCAAACATAGACTTTGTTCTGAAGATTGAACACCATTTTTGTTGGCAACAAGTTTCAAATCTTTTTATTCTACATTTGTAATTGTTTTTGATTAAAATCCTAAAATGTTTTGAACCATTTTTTCTTTCATTACTTTATATATGTACTGGTAAAATCGATAATTAGTACCCATTTATTTTAGGAAAACAGTAAGAAGATGTTAGATTTTTTAGCTAATAATATCGTCATTTGTCATAGTCCAGAAGTGCTTCAGAGATCAGAGCCGGGAAACAGCTTAAATGGTGATGAAATACCGATGGAAATGGATCTTACAGCGGCTGGTCCGCCATTATCAGATGATGAGTCAGTTACTGAACGCCCCGGTGCGCAAGCTAAGACGATTATGGTATATTTAAATGTTTTCAATTATATTTATTTATCGGAAGCTTGATTTCCAACTGGCAATTCTCCAGATTGTTAAAAATTACATAATTGGACACTAAAATGGTGATAAACAGAAAATCAATTTAAACGTTCCATAATCACAAATATACCACTACAGTTTTTTTTTCAAATTTATTATAGAACTTTGTCACATTGAAAGAAAATTAATTGTATTACAGTATGCTCGAATGATATTACCTCATGTTGGTCTCGTTGTGTTGCTTATTGTATATCTTTTGATTGGCGCTATAATTTTTCGTTATCTAGAAGCACCGAATGAACTTGAGGTAAGTTTTAGGAATTCGAAAAAGAGGACCTGTTTTATATGTAAGCGTAAGCACTCACTATTTGTAAGTGTTTGCGCTTACACATAAAATAGACGTTAAAATACTCTCTTGCAGTGATATAAGCAATATGCCATAACTGCAGAATCGATTTTGTAATTACATCTTTCGCCACTCCTCAACTGATAAAATATTTTATTTATCATGCATGAGTCTTTTTTCATCATCCCTAAAATTGCTTAAGCTCATCATAATAGTTTAGTTTTTTTAGTTTAAGCGCTCTTTCGTTTCGTCCCATGCAATACTTTATTTATTTTGATTTTAGCCGTAAAAGTGACAAGATATGTTATAGCTATATCATACACTACGTAACTTTACAAACTAGGCAAATTAGAATTCACTTGTTGAAATGTTGCTCACAATCTAACCATTTCCCGTTAACGTCATTTAGTAAGGCGATCAGTAAGCAATAGATGTCGAAACTTACTTTTGACAATACTGGTTCTTATATTTTCTTTTCCTCTTACTTTTGAGAATGTATCGTCTATCCTTTAAGTAAACCACTTTTTTCAATTTGCTTTCCATTCTAAACTACAGACTCGTGATCGCGAATTACGGGCAATTTTTGGCTTACGAAAGGATTTCCATGATACAGTTTGGAATTTAACTATTGGTGATAACAGCTTATTTACACGCGAATCATTGGAGTTACTTGGAGAGAGGTATTTTGAATCATTGGTACTTGCGATGTTTGAAGCGTACCGAAATCAGTTTGTCAATGAGAATCATTTACTAAATAAAACAAACGGCGATGCCATGTTATGGACCTATGCGAACAGTATTTTTTTCGCTACAACTGTTATTACCACTATTGGTAACACTTTATGCGCTTATTTTAAGCACAGAAAAAATCGTAAAACTTTCAAATATTGGAATAGTCAATGAAAAATATAATGTATTAAAAGAGTATTTGTTGGATGGAAATGAGGTAGTGTGGTGTAACACTGATGTAATGAAATTTTCTTACATTGGTTCTGAGAACTGCTAGATGCTATGTATTGTTCCGATTTTTGAGAATTTTTATTATAATCAACTGTTTTGTGTTTCAAGGATATGGCAATTTGGTGCCAGCCACGCAATTTGGCCGTATTGCATGTATATGTTTCGCGTTGTTTGGCATACCGCTACTTTTGGTAACAATAGCAGATATAGGCAAATTTTTGTCTGATTTTTTGAGCTTTCTCTACCGAACCTATCGAACTTTCAAGCGCAAGGTTGGGGACATTCATTTTATAAATATACTCATAGAGTTAAAATTATCTAACAATTGTTTTTTATCATGCCTTCTAATTTAAAATTTTATATACTCGTGAATTTTTGAATAAAAAGTTGTAGGTGTATAGACAGTCGCGACGTATATCACATCATTACCGGGATCGAAGCTCCTCCGCACAAAGTAGTTCGGTATCAACGAAAGCCGGAAGTATGAATCTGAACAGTATCGACACTGATTCAGAATCGAGTTGTGAGGTCTTTTTTCTGTTTATAAAATCTACCAAGAGTAGCTGTGTTTGTTTTTCTTCACCTGAACGTTTGCAAGAAAAGTGTAATAAATTATTTGGTCTCAGATTTCCTTCAGATAGCATGCTTATTCGATTCTGGTAATCCCAACACCCTTTTATACGAAAAACGATTTGCTAATTTGAGTATGAATGATTGCTTTCTAAGACTGGAGTAGAGTTCCGATGCGGTGAGTAACAAACTTTAAAGTAATTTGTTAATTTGTATGGTACTTATTTTGTCTATTGCTTACTTCATCTTTAGGATGAATTACGTATTCCGGTTGTAATGGTACTGTTCGTATTAGTTGCTTACACAGCAATAGGCGGTCTGCTGTTTCGAGCATGGGAAGGATGGCAATATTTTGATGCGTTCTACTTCTGCTTCATCACAATGGCTACTGTTGGTAGGTTTCTTCTGAATAGATGAAAGTATAAGATGCGTATATATTTTATCATTCATTTGTTTTAACTAACAATTATATATTTCGGATAGGTTTCGGCGATATTGTACCAACTGAGCAAATGTATATGTTTTTCACGATGGCTTATATTATCTTTGGCTTATCTTTGTGAGTTCCACACTTGTTTTGCGTTTTGAAACTATGAGTAGATCATTATGATTTTACATTCTAATATTTTACGTTCAAAATAATGGATTCCTCTACGTGAAGCTGTTTTGTAGAATTTGTTGTAGCAGTATTATTTTTAGAGCTACAATGTGTATTGATCTTGCCGGTACTGAATACATTCGAAAAATTCATTACTTGGGCACAAAAATGGAGGGTGCAAAAGGAGCTGTGATGACGTACGTCATATTAATTAGTTACTTGTAATCTAAGTTTTGCTGGATTGTTTGCAAATTTTTTTTATCGTGATTTTTATTTCTATTTGAGAAGATAAACTTGTAAAACTTTATGCATTCCTTTTACTTCAGAGGTTTGCAAGCCGGTGAACATTTGCTAAAACATACTGGTATTGAAGTTATTAAAACAGCTGGTGGTAAATTGGTTCAAGTTCGTGGAGCAGTACTGAATCAGAAGGAGGCTCGTGAACTCGGTGTTGAGTACATATTAACTGATTTGCATTATCAGCAGAGGAATATACTTTATGAACCATTGAGTCCAACAGTGCAGCGTTTAGTAAAAAGCAGTAATATCAAAGTAATTTTTGCTGTTTTAAATCATTTAGGAAAAAATTTTGCAACTTTCTTTATACTTCTGATGACCTAAGAGATTGCCGACCGTTATTATTTAATCTCACTTCTTTAAAATTTAAAATTCAGATACTGCCTGGTGACATCACTGAAAAGGATGGATATATTATGCAAAACAAGAGTTATGATAAACCAGACGGAAAGTATTATCGCATGTTTCATCGGCGTAGAAACTATATCCATCGTCTATTGGTGCCATCATCGGGTGATGTTGCTGCCATTGTACCTATATTATTGAAAGAAACTGATGTGTGATGGTCCGTTGTTACTACTATTACCTCGGCTTATCGGTATGTGTAAGGGAAAATGAAAAGATAATCCATATAAATTATTTAATTTAAAATTCACATGCTATAAGCGAGATTACGAGCAAGCCAGCAATTTGTGGAAGAAACGAAATCACAAATCAATTTAAATAATTTGACAAATTGCACTTTTAGCTAGTGATAAATTTCAATACAATTGAACGCGGGTTCATTTCTTAGTGTTCTTTGACTTTAAACTTTTAAGAAGTGCTTAAGTGGACTGTGCTGCAAAGTTATCAGGCGACTGTATAAATTTATTGAAATCGAATGACCTCCCTTACAAGCACTAAATATGATCCTCATTGAACGTAGCTGAAACTCCCAAACAATGGTTTTTGGACATTCAACAGTATTTTTTAATCATTTGCTTCCAGAATTTTGCAACATATACTTAAAGCATCATTTCCTAAACAGCATGCCAGATCAGTCGATCTTTTTCTAAAAGCGATAATACTTAAACTTTTACGTTTTGTGAAAGAAAAAGTTATGCTGACCGCGGCTCATGGCATCCATTATACTACTAGTTTGAATTGATTCATTTCAGAAATGCGCGATGAGCAAATTTAAAAATTTAATGTAAATATGTTTAAATTGGTAAAGTATATTATTATATTGTTATAAGCTCTACATATACACTAGAAAACCATTCCTTTTTTTACTTCTAGTTTTTGCATCATTGTCTTTAGAAAAAAGAATAAATGTAAATAATTTCACATGCAAATAAATACACGAGACAATTTGTAGCACTTTCTGCAAACCGTAAATTAAAAAAATTTTCCCATTCTCTCTCTCTCTCTACATCTTCATCATAAACGAGAATTCAGAGTTAAGACAGCTTTGCATCAATAGCATTCTCATGACTTCAAAATCACTCATAAGCATCAATTGTAAAATTAACCAAATTTAAGTTTCTTTATTCAATTTATGAATCCTTTTATCCCATTCACCATAAATGTTCATTAATTGTATAATAACCATCAATTTCTATAAGTGATGAAGGTTACTACGACAAACTGAGATATATGTAACACACAAGATGAAAGATGTTGTTAGTTTCTGATTTTAGATTTTACATGAGTTAACCAATGAATCCTTTGTTAGATGAAAGGATTCATTGGTTAACTCATGTAAAATCTAAAATCAGAAACCAACTCATAGTGTACTGATTAATAAGTGAAAATGAAAGAACACCGAAATTAATGAAAAAATAAAACTTTACATTGTTAAGATACATCAGAATAAATGAACCGTTACTGCAAGAAATGACATTTAAGAGGTAGTTAATACTAACATCTTTGTCTTGATTTTGTACATCTTTGATGTTGACATTCCACCCTCACTAGATCATTTGGTTAAACTTAAATAACCAATTAAATTGAAGTAGCTCTGCCAGAATCAAACCTGCTTATCTCACAAACTTCCTTTCTGCAACATTTCAGATGCACTGTCCAAACTCCAGCTTCTTTATTTATCTTGATGCACTAAGTGCTAAAAGTAATTCAACATTTATAAAACAGACACAAAATTAGCTAACAAACGCTGGTAGAATTCAATTGCAAAACACATTATTCGTTAAAAATTTTAAATCCGTAATTCTAATTGTAGAGTGATAACCAAAATAATATGATATAAATAAATTATGCTTTTCGGCTTTAACTAAAAACGCTGATATGAAAGGTCACAAAAGTATTGCAAAAACTTGGAAGTAAAAGTCCAATTTATGGAAAAATATCATGCAGATACACAAGAAGCATCGGTTGTTATGAATTAGGTCAGATATATAAAAATTAAGGTTGAATGCTTTTTAACAATGCTTATATTACAAAATAGCTGTACAAAACGGATTAGTTGGAAGGGAAAGGGAACAAATAGCACAACCACGAATTCCAATTGCGCAAAGGCCCATCACTTCGCAGCGAATTCTTTTCTATTAATCACCATTTTCGACTGAAAACGATTATAGCAAAAACGTAATTAACAATATTCAGGTGCTGTTTGCTAGTCGTTTTATTCAGTTACTGCTACTGCTTTGCTACGATATGTTAAACGACGATAAAATCATTCATCGCTCCGACAGCTTATTTTATAGTAAAAGCAATGGCATAATAGGAATGAAGGAAATGATAGACAAACACTTTTAGAAATAATGTAAATTGCAGCATTGAGGGAACATGAATGAATGGGCCAAGTGATTAAGCTATAAATGTACAAATGCCTCGTTGTTTACCAAAGTTAGAAGCTAATGACCTGAGGCTGCATAGCTAACAGTTAAGAAAATATCACGCAATCAATAACAGAGAAAAAGTTCTATTTTGTCAATTTCACAGAGATCAATGATTTTGAGAACAAACCAACATTAAACTGATAAGGACTTCTTATTTTTAACTCCAATTCTAATTGTTCCCTGCATTAACTTGATTTGTTCCTCAAAAGGTTTACGATTCTTGAACGTTAAATATTATCAAACAACAATTGTCTTGCATTAAGCAACAGTCATACCTGAACACAGATTTTATCACCATCTTCGATATGCAGCGTTTGAAGCATTTGACCTGGAAAACGCAATTCATCCGGGAATGGGTTAGTACTGTTAATGTAAAACAGCCGCATACGTCTCACAGGAATTCTTGTTAACTTTTCAAGCATATGCATCAGGCAAGAGACTGTTTGCGTTAAACGTATTTTCAGACTTGCATTGTATCTAAAAAACAGGAAAAAAATTTTCGTTTCTGAGAGATAATTCCAAGAGAGTAAAAAGATCTCTTCCAAATTTGTAGAAAATCGGTGATTACAAAATGATCGAGTGGTAAAATTTTGGTCACCCAATTTCTTCGCATATCACAGCAATAATAGCATATTTCTTCGGAGTCATATCAACTTTACACAACTGTTCCACATGCCCATGTCGTTCAACTAATTTGGCAAATATTTTAGGCTTAGTTTCACGAACATCATAATACCTAAAACAACGAGATATATAGTTCCTACCACCAAGTGTTGCAAAATACCCCAAACATATAAGTTCTCAGCAAACCAGTCTCTACAGGTTTGGTGATAAAGAACGATAAAATCTATAAATTTGACTAATTCAATGAATGAAATGTGTATTTTTTTTGTTTGCCACTACCATAAATTTCATCGAAAATGAGATTTCGAATAAGAAATGAAAAAGAAAATTAAAACAAGACAGTCAAAATTTAGGAGTTATCGGATAAGATTGCTTCTGACTCTATTTCAAACGTTTATACGTTGAATTTCAGGGGAAGCGGTAAACTTAAAGGAATTTAATAGTACTAACACAAAAGAACATAACCTTATGAGAAATCTCTCTGACTGTTCCCTTTGCTCAGCGGATATAACGGACCCGTTTAGAATTTTCAGTTGTGGAATACGTCCAATGACCAGATGAAAATGTTCATCATTTGCATATTGCTCCCATAAAGGAATCGCGATGATCCGCAAATCTTGCAGAGTATTTATATCCGCTAAACGCTCAATGGAACCCCAATTATTGATCAGACATTTGTTTAAACTCAATCGATGAACACCATTTAAACAGTTAAGATCATCTGTCTGAAAAAAAGCGAATATATCATCATTCAAGACAAATACAAAAAAGAGACTTCTAGCCAAGCCAGCTGAGCTGGATAATTAACTTTTTCCTTTGTAAGTGGTTGGCATTTCTTGTTAAAGATCATTTTCGACATACAGAAAAAAAGATTTTTTCATTGGAATGTGAATAACAGTATTCTGATATGTAAATGATAAATAAACCTCAGCAATTCACAATATCTTAATCCTCATGAAACAAAGCTTGACAATATTAAAAAAAAACTTGCAAACGCTTACTTTTAATTTACAATATGTAGAGCGTATAGGATTTTCACACAGAGACAACGATGCTAAATTTGGAAAGAACCTCCGCAACGAAGTGACTGTTTCCCAGTGCTCAATATCACATTTGCTTACATGCAAAGACTCCAGTGATTCTGACACGACTTCGTCACTGACATCAATACGATTTTCTAGATTTCTGTAAGAATCTACAAATTTTATTAAACTCCAAATATAAATGTATGGCAACCAAGAAAATAATGCTGCAAAAAATATCCGAAATATTGAAAAGTTGAAGTAGAAAGATACCTGTTTTCCGACAAATGCAATTCTTTCAATTTCGGCATTTTATTTAATAATTTTCGTACTGTTGACATTGGCAAATCCGTTCCATTTAATATAAATAATTCCAAATTCATAGCAAGCGGAAGGCTTGATATAGTCAGAGATGACTGCAGTGGATTGTATCCCAAGTTTAATACCTCCAATTTGGGTAAAGAAAAAATTGCAGTGATTTCTTCCCATGAAGAGAACCTGTTCCAAGCCAAATCTACCTAAATATGTAACTGAATACCAAATATTAAAATTCTAGATAGTGGAACCATTGACAAAGATTCTAAGTTGCAATTTACCTCACGAGCATATCTGCAGATTGATAAAAATTGGATCTTATCACCGATTCGATCAATGTATTTGTGATTGAGTACCAGCAGCAAAAGAGTGTGTTCACTAGCCAACTTACATGGACTTGTACCAGTCTAAATTTCGATGGAATATGAGTGCAAACATTGAATTTTCAAATTTTATATGATGATGGTTTCGGTAACGTAGACAAAAAGTTCGATAATGCTGAATGAACGAATTATTGGGCTGATATATTCAGCTAACCAATTTACTAAAGTTTTATCTTTTTGTAACCAGCAATCATTGAAAATCAAATAATACGAATATATTTGTTTTGAAACACTAACCATGGACTTCAGCAGGATGATCGATTCATCAATGTCCACATTACATAAATACTTTTTTTCCAATTCTTCAATGAGGGACGCTGAACTACACTCTTCATTCTAAAAATGAAATGAATCATAGAGGACGGTAATATACTGAAACAGTTCACTACATCTTTTGAAAATCATACAGGATTAATATTACAGAACATAAACGACACCCAGCTGAGAAAGAGAGAGAAAAGTTTCTACGCAACACAACAAAGACCACAGAACCGTACCATCTTTCAGTGAAACTTGACTCCTGGTAGTTGTAAGGCTGTTGCATTAACGTCATTTGTAGATGCTCATACAGTTGATCGTAAGACTGTTTTATTTTACTCATCCGTTGATTAAACTGTCGGAGACGACAAATGAAGTGAGTCAAGAGATTATCTCCCCATTAAATTTCTCACAAATTACTCACTAAAAAGGAAACAAGGACCGTTCCTTCCCCTTTGAAATTAATGAAAGTAGTGAGAAACTACTGTAAATGATGTGTAACGAACGCGTACTGGGAATTTCATACAAATTTTTGAAATGAAAAACCTGTCCGTTTTTTAATTCATGAATCTCATTGATCGATCTCCTATGATAGATCGATCGACCAGTGAGATTTATGGATTAAAAAGGTTCACGAAATTTAGTCCGTCCCAATGTTAAATTACGTATTATAAAGCCGAGTCAACAATATGCGACCTCATCAGAGCTTCCCGCGCTGTCCTCATTCAGATGACTGCTGGCGGTATAAGCACCATCATCAGAATCTTTATCACCCTTCGCCTGCATTCTATCAACGTATTTATCAAATTCTTCCTCGAACATTTCCGACTAAGATCTGAAACAAACAAATCGAGTGCCACGCAAGATGTATGCGTTCATATGGGATGCATTTAGGCACCTTCCCATCTCTTCCTGCTATTCCCAATCACCTACCTGATATCCCCCGCCCTCTCCGATATAGTTGGGTAAAGCGAGAAGGAACACGTGGAGATAGTTACGTCTCAAACAAATCAGATACAGTGAGGAAGGTAATGAGACAGTGGACATAGCGAGGACTCGGATAAAGGCGATGACGAAGCAGTTAGTGCAGTTATTCGCTTTTATAAGGAATACAATTGACACACCTGAGTGAGTAGGCCTGTAGTCTGCTGGATCCAGCAAGCTTGCGGTATTTCCCTTGCATGAATAGTACAGAAGTGGAGGGTTGAAAAAGTAGCAGTATTTGAGAACCTATTTAAACCTGCCTATTCATCTCATCATAAGATCTCAACGCACCACCAGCATTCTCTCACAGTTTACTGCAACGACACCTACTTTTCCTTTCTGCAAATGTGAACTAAAAAGGCTGATTTAATATTTGGTTTGACATCGTAGTCATCATAACCCTTGGCCTGCTCAGGATTATTTCTAAATTTAAACTTCCTTATAGCATTTACAACAAATGTCGAGCGAATTATCAAACTTTCGTTATCATTTATCGATTGCTTCCATTTATTCCTTATTAACTACACAATCAACTGTGTTGCCTCATCTGAGAGCACCTCCCAGTTCTGCATGTTTTCCTAGACATAATTGTAAGGAGCAAGTAACTTACTACGCCGTCAACAGAATGGTTGCCTTCACCTTCAGCTTGACATTATCGGAAGGTATGACTTACATACTTGCAAGGTTAAGATTACTTCTGTGTTACAGCAGAAGTAAAGAATCTACCGAATATTTATGACTTATAACACGTGGGAAGAAGTACAAACAAAGGAGACACACTGCACATGCTAACATACTTAATTCGGACCCACCCACTTTTGAATTATGAAGTTAAGAAAAATCAGCTCAACGATTGCTACTGACACTCAGCAATTATTTTTAATTGAATTACTTCGCTCATTATTTTTTTTTTACGCTGCAACGCTATTTTTACGATTCTCGATACTGAACAAGTGGTTTATAAAATAACTTCACAGTGCCATCACGTCAGTGTCATTTTGGTAATTCATTTTTGTTCGGTGGATTTCACCAATACTTCCTGTACTGCACTGATGTACAAAAAATAGACTTCCGACTACAGCATTTAAATATATATAGATAGCCGCTGTTGATTCACAGTCCACTGAACCTCGGTCACCAGGCAATAATCATTTCACATCAAGCAAACTGTGTATTTGCTTTGTGTATTTGCTCATCAATTTGTTGTTAATTGCAAAACATCAAATATATGTGAAGGAAAACCTAAGCGACGGAACCAGTGAAAAGTACATCAAATTTGATAACAAAATGAAGGAAAAACACTGACATCTACAACAGGAATAGATAAAATGTCCAAAAACAATGATTGATACAAGTGACTGAAAAAAGCAGCTAATAGATGGTTGGTCATTAAATCTATGGATCTGCTCATCATCTTCCTGCAAACTGTTGGCACTTTGTTACATTTTATCTGCTGAAGAAAATATCTTAAAAGCAGTGAATATTACGGTTATCACTGAAGCAAATCACATTTTCAAATCTGTGGGAATCTTCACCTCCCTTGAAATTAAAAATTGTAAAAGATCGTAAATGGTCCATAGGAATGTCCGCTTGCATTTTTTTTATATCTCTCAAATTTCGTAAATGCAACTGCTTTACAGAAATAATAACTACCAATGGGTCACCTACAAAAACTGGTTTGCTATATTTTTAATAGATTTACAAAACAGAAATGGCCAACATTTTTAGTGTGAGAAAGAAATTCGTACTTTTATTTGAATTTAGCCTCTATATGACTAAAGCATTCGTTATGTTTCTGACTAGGATTTATAATTGTTAGCTGTGTGGATTGAGAAAAGACATCGAGATCAAGCAACTAGATCTTTGAGTTAAAAAAGGACAAACTCAATTCATTACCTAAAAATTATTACAAAAATTTCGTCGCACATACTGTCGCTATTTTAAAAAAGGATGCCAAATTACCAACACTAACTGCTGTGTGAAATTCCCAAGTTATAATTCGGCAAACAGGACGGTAACTTACGATTTACTCATTGGATCCACTTTAATTCAAAGGGCCGTGTTATTCAGTGCGACTCATTATTATCGACTAATAAGTGGGTACTTTAAGTTACATGTTATTGGTAAAGTGCAAATTTGGAAATTAGATCAGCAACACAATAACAGAAGATGATTTAAAACACCACTGTACCTTCACCACCACTATATCTCCATTTTTTTAATTTCCAAATATCTTTCTGTCTGTCTCTATTGAGAGAGGAAAACAACACCCTAAGATCATCTGTCTATTTGCTATACAAACCAAAATAGATAAACAAGTTTGAATACTTAACCAGAAATTTCATTGTAAATTGGACAACAAATGGTTTGACAAAAGACAAGAGATCAATAGATTTTTAACCCAATATTCAAACTAGTTGAAGTTATCGGTGAAATAGTACTAATCCATTCAGTGACAGAACAGCAACAACATACAACCCGAATGGGACTGGAAAAATAAAGGAAACAGCCGTCTCGTACTTCCGTCTAATCTTTTCTTAATTTCTGCTTTTCTCCTCTACTTGTGCTAATCTGCAAGTATAATCCCACAGTGTCCATGAAATGTCTAAATTTCCTCTTTACCTCTGTCATCTGGAAGCATGCTTGCTACCCGCAAGTGCAATTCGAACTGCTGCATTTTGATTTCCAATAAATCGGAATATACGAGAGACTAGTCTGCTTTCCACCTATCAAATTCATACACTATATTCACTAACCTTACGCTTACGCTTACGAAACTATATTTGTGCCTAATAACGTACCGCGAAACTAAACAATGCAACAGATGCGTTGTGCTGTGCAGAACACACTACGCTCCATTCTCTGTGCCAATTGCACTTTTTACTTGAACTATTGCTAAGCGTCTCACACACAGCATGTATCGAGCTGCATTCACGCCGCACTTATATCGCTAACAGTGGGTTGCAGCTGACCTCAAATGATTCTCCTTACGATATCAAAATATTGAAAAAAAAGAACAGTTTAATTTCTTTATCTTGACCTTAATGAAATATAAAGTAAAATAATTGAAAATCCTTCGGGAAAACACTACTTAATCTATGATTTCTAATTTTCGAACAAAAGAAACCATTTTTTCGGAGTGCGACCGTGTTTCTGACATAGAATGTTATTGCATATTCAAATATCCGTCTTGAAACACTTCCCACCACACTTCATATTCTGTTTTCGTGGTGCTAAAGGGCACCTTTATATCTGCCACCATATGCTGCACTGTCTCTACGCAAATCTATTTTGCAGGAAAAAGAGATTTCTGCGTTTCACAACGAAGCAAACTGCTGTGGTGCACATGCTTCGTCATCGTCATGAACAAAAACAGTGTAATAATCGTTTAAGGCTGTCATTTGTGGTGGGGCTTGAGACAGTTGTGGAGTGCGGTTGGGCTGACAAGCAGAGGTCGGGTGGGAGTCCGTGGTGATGATGTTACTCTGTGTAGAAGGAGAGGAAGCAATAAGAATAACCTAAGTGTTAGCGTAGGTATTGTGATGTGGATGAATTGTGAGGGGAATGTGAATAGCGTCGACTTATCGGTTTCTGATAATTCCACATATCCATTAAATTGAGACATTTCTTCATGTATAATTCATTTTCTGTTTTTACTTAATACACCACGGTTGTTTCTCTTGATGTTCTCTTATTGTGTCAGTTGTGGGATTCTTTAAGCTTATGGATCCTTACGCTAACTGTTATTGTTCATTTCGTTTCGCTTGAATTTTTAAGCTGAACAAGTGTTTCAGTTATTGACTTTTATTAATTTCGGGTGTTTTAACTCTAAGAAGCTTGCAACTATTGTTAAATTATGCCAAATGGTAGTAATCAATTGTACAACATCCCAACTATCATTGCTGGATGCAGCGTTTGTGAGAGGTAATAAATTTTATATTTCTTTATCATGTATCTTAGACTTTCTATCGGAAACGTATTTTATCGATTTCTATTTTCATTTACCTTTTCCCTGCATAATGCCGAATTCATTGCAGAATTGGAAGTGGCACATTTTCTACTGTTTTCAAAGCTTTATCTGCCTCTCCCAATAACAGTGGTGTTCGTATTACTGTGGCAATTAAAGTTATGAGCATGCAAGCTGCGAATGCTTCAAAACTCAGCTCAGATTGCGTTGTTTCAGAAATAAGGATCTTGAAGAATTTAAAACACAGGCATTTCTTGATATTTTGGTTCGGATTAAGAAGACTCATTCAAAGAGATAATAGTCTGTCCCCACTTCTGTTGAAGACAACTGAATCTGTGACATTACAAGGCAGAAAAAAAGTTTAAGGCTGTGATGATTTCCAAATATGTTAAATATGCTTTCAGAAACATTGTTCGCTTATATGATTTTCAATGGGATCGGAACAATATATATCTTATTATGGAATATTGTGGTGGTGGTGATTTGAGTTCACTCATTAAACATTACGGCTCGCTGCCTGAAACTGTTGCACGTCGTTTTTTTCGTCAGTTAGCCTCAGCAATCCAGTATATGCGAGCAATGAATGTGGCACATATGGATTTAAAACCACAAAATATTTTACTTACTAACCGACATAAACCTTCTATCAAGGTTGTTTAAATCGAAACTGTGGTTGGATTTTGAAAATTAAAAGTGTTAACTGGTTAAATAAGTGTCACATTTTTACTGTTTTAAAACATTACTTGAATTCTCTCTTAAAATAAGTCGTCTCATAAGTCATCACAGGTGTCGGACTTTGGTCTTTCTCAGTATCTGAAGAAGAATGAACAAGCATCATCATTCCGTGGCTCGCCTCTTTACATGGCACCTGAAATTTTTTGTCGAGAACCATATGATAGTCGTGTCGATTTATGGTTGGGTTTTTTTTTCCTTTTTTTCCCTGTGCATCTATTCGAAATATGCTATATTAAAAAAAAATTTAATCTGGAAGTTTTAAACTCATTCACTGTAGGTCATGCGGTGTTATTCTCTATGAATGCTTATATGGTATGCCACCATTTACTGCTAAGACATATGGTGAACTGGTAAAACAAATCTTATCGCAACAGTCTATAAGTTTTCCGGTGAATGTGCGCCTTTCGTGTGCTTGTCTTGATCTTTTGCAAGGTGTAATTTTATGTAACATCTGTAATCCACGCATTTGAGGTACTTTTCTGAGTATCTTGTATACAAAAAATTAAATCTTAATTGCAGCTCTCCTTGTTCGTAATCCCTCTGATCGTATTACATTTGAACGGTTTTTTACGCATCCGTTTGTGGATCTCATAAAATTACCTTTCTCTGCTGAGTTAGACAAAGCTGACAGTTATGTTAGGAAGTCACAGCAAGCTGAATCTCAAGATGTATGTTTTTTATATACTACTGAAATTTAATTGCTAAAGATTTTTGTGACCTCGATATTCTTTCCGAATAAGAGTCATTAGCATATTGGGAATTGATGCATGTTGAAAACAATATAGTTTGGCTAGTCATATTTAATTCACTGTGCCTTGGTATAAGTGACAGAATAGTGGAAAATTATTTTATAGTTATGGAGAAAAGTGTGCATAAATTTGCCAGAAAAACTACCGTCAAAAAATGGATTGAGATAGGAGAAACTCTGTGTCAATTACATTGTACTTTGAATCATTTTTTTACAGAATTTAGCTGAAGCGACAAAATTGTTATCAAGCGCCATGCAAATCTACGTCAACTGTTTGGAATTATTCGATGAAGGTGAAGAGAAAGAAAAGTTTCGCGTGAAAATTAGAGCGTATTTGGAGCATGCTGAAAATATGAAGGAACGTTTACGACCTGTTATTGACGAACTCCCTCTGTCGCAATCATTTGATCAGACGGAGTGGAATGATTGGCCTCAGGTGTATTTTTGCTTGAAGATGGGGTAGAATTGCATCATATGATGTGCTTGCACTGAACCTCCAAACTTCTAAAGTACTTCTTTAGATTAAGTCTAATCTGATTTAGGGCAGTTTCAAGTTATTCTTCAAGAAATGCATGTTCATTTTCAGGTCCGTGCTGCATACCTAGTAGCACATACAGCACATGATTTGCAACGTCACGAACAGTGGAATGAGGCACTGGAAAAGTACACACTGGCAATTGAAAGTGCAATGCATGTTTTAAGGAATGAAAATCGTGGTACAGAGCGTGCAATCAAATTGCAACGTAAAGTTGCGAAATGGTTGTCCGAAGCGGAACGAATAAAAGTATGTTTCATTTTTGTATCTCGCATCTTTCAGTTTAATAATTAGCAGTGTTGATTTTGATAGAATTTGATAGTAGAATTTCTTATCAGGTTGGGCGCTTGTCATTTTAAAGTTCTACAATTTTTTTTTCTGTGAATTTTGTTACAATTGGGATTTTGATCATGTGTAGAAGTTGCATATGCAAACAATCAAGTTCTATCTACCTACTTAATTTTTAGAATGTATTTTAATCAGTGATAATGCAGTGAACATTACATTACAGTAAAAGTTTGGTTCTTATTTTGAATTTCTTTTCGTCAGAACTATATGCAAATTATGGATGACGATTACGAAATTTCGATGAACAATGCTGATGAAGTTGAGAAACAGCTAAACCAAATTACCGGAAACAAGCGGTGCATAGTCTCATGAAGTACAGGTTAATCATAATTTTTAAGTGTACTTATACTATGTGGTAATTTAAAGATTTGTAAGTACTAAAATGAAACGCATCTGATTTCTCTCATTTCCTTGTTATTGCTGCATGTACACTACTAAGACTACTCTGAATTGTTTTGGAACAGTTATTAATCAGTTTAGAAAAAAAGATCGGTTTTTAGTCCAAATAAGCTCCGCAGTGTGATATTCTTTGTTGGCCTATTATCTGTAAGGAATATAAGGTACTGTTGTGTTGTTTAGCAAATTAAAAAAATTCGACTAATTATTGCATGATCTTAAAAAGTTATTAATATGTAGTTTCTACCTGACGGCTGTGATTGTGTATACTTTTTTTTCATCTTGTTCTAACGATCTTTGGGTTTTTTACTCGTTTAGTCATATTCTTTCATATAAAATAATCAAAAATTCTGCCTCTGCAATAGTATTATCATTAGTGTATATTGATCTCGTCTTAAAGTTAAAGGAACAGTTATTTTCAGCTTAAACCTTAAACTTATTTATTATTCAGTGGTCTGTTTCTTACTGCATTCAGTTAATGAGTTATTCGTACCAAAGTATCAATTTTTGTAGTGAGACGTTAACAGTTTGTTCGAAAAGAGACGTCAAATGTCAGTTTATCTGCTTGTATGCAAGCATATTTATTTTGTTCAATAACTAATGTGAAAACGGTTAAATCATGAAGAATTGCTCCTTCTCAAACCATTTTGCTATTTGCTATCCAAATATCGAAAGGAATAAAAATTCCAATCCAACATGATGCTTCTAGGAATTATCTAAAGCCTGGTTTTCATAATATAATTAACGTATTAAATGGAAGTTTTCATACATGGAAGGGTTACCTTGTCGATTTGCTGGAAAGATTCTTGTCCAGGACTGTACGTGAAAGACATTAAAAGAAGCTGTAAAATCATGTCGATGAAGCAGTGATATGGGATTTTTTTTATGCGATTTGCCTATATTTTTACGAAAATGGAAAAGCGACATGAGTACATTTGTTCGGGAATATTACCTGAAAAAACATTTGCTCAATTGCATGCTGGAAGTTCATGAGGTTTGATAGTATTATGTGTTGTGCACTTGAAAGGTTTAGCTTGGATTTCTTAACGAGAGAGCAGTGATACTTGAAGGGTTAGCACACGGCCTTTAAGCAACAAGTCTGTCAGTGTGGTCGGTCCTTCGCGTAACAGCATTATTTTTGCAATATGACGAGGAATTTTTTGTCTTGTCAATCCTTCGCATATTGACTGACGAGTATTTCATTGTACTTATTAACCCTTTGGATACCTTTCTCTGAATTTTGTGAACCACATTTTATGTTTACCATTCTCGAGCTACCGTACCGTTCTTGGCAATATAAAGAAAAACTAGTAATCTTAACTGCGAAAGTCGGGCAATTTTGACTTCAAAAATAGTTCCAAGTTGGTGACTTTCAAGGAAAGTTATTTGTTGTTTTTGTGACGGAAAACAGCTGTTTTAGGTCTAAGTCGAAATAGTGCTGCGGCTGCAGTTCCTTTGCTGCCTTTAAACGATATGCAATTTGCTTGCTGGAAGATATTTCGTCAATCAGCAAAGCTAAATAATGCGATCTGGGGAGAGAGGAGTGTATGGCTTCATTAATTGGTTAATGTCTCTATTAATTTCATTCGAGCGGGGGACTCGAACCTTCTGTGTTACGTTCTAAATTTGAAAACTGATTTTGTATTTTCAGATCGACCGATGCATACTAGCTGAAACAATAATGAAGACGAAATATTCTGCATATGTTCTGTAATGGCTGAAATCTTGAATTCATTTTCGATTTCTGCACTGTATTCGTTTCAAGATATCTCAATATAACACATAATAACCACCAGACGTTTGTTGACGAAAAGACTCTGACAGTAGGAAATGCCTGTTCCATGATACTGTAACGGCTCAAACTTCCCATGATTATATTTTAGTAAGATTCATCATAAGATGGTCAGACTATTTACTTCAACTTTGACTTCAAATCTTTTTCATTGTTAAGGAAGATGAATGAGCGATTTGACATATGTTTGGCAAACTTTATTTTCGCTAGTCGTACTAGTGATGAAATCAAAACGCCCGGTCATTGCTTACTTTCCCTTCCTCTAGCACGTGCAATAAATTTATTAATTAGTAGTCTCTTCGGGGAAAAAAGATTTAGAAACGAATATATGTTATTCAAAGAAAAAATGCTTACAAGCACGTAAAAATGAACAATGACTGTCCCGAAAAATTGCAAATATCAAAAGAAAGAACCACAAAGTTGAACTCTTCGAGGTTCGACGTGACAAGAAACCCATAGCTATTTTGGTAGATAGCAAAGTGCAAAGGACAGTGAAAAAATATCTACTGACAGTTGGAATGGACATTCTGATCAGAAGCCGTAAGGCAAGAAGAATTTCGCTCTAATTTGCCCCTAAGAGTTACATTCAAAATCATCTAGGAGGTCAGTGCAGTTAGCAAGCCGGATTTCACAGCTGTTTAATAGTATTAAGAAAGCAGGCAGATGTCAACGAGGCACACCTTGTTGTCAAACGGTTTTTGGCCAGAATGATGTAGAATTTTTCCCATTGTTGATTTCAGTTGCTTCCCATTAAAAATCCACTTTTTCACGAATTTATCTTCACTGCGGTGATTGGTTAAAAAGTTGTAGAGGCTACACAGATTGTTTACGAGCCCGAATTATGAATTGAATAGAAGTTTAATAAACTTTCAAAAAGACATCTTTTGTTATAAACCAATTATTTACTTGCAGTTACTTTGATCAATGAACTTATTGCCATCGATTGGAGAATTGATTCTACCTTCTAGTTTCACATGATAGTATTGTAGATATGATTGAAATACTATTAATTTAAAAGCAGTTGAATTATAAACTGTCACAGAAGAAATAAATTAATAATTTTCTGAAAGTAAAAAGTCGCCTCTTTTATTTGACTATGAGAGAGAGGAAGAGAAAGGGAGAGTCATATAAATTCTGCAGCAAATATTGGTGTGGATCTGTGTAATCTCGTTGCTGCTTATCCACTTGTTCAGAATAAAACTTTATTACGGTAATTTTAAAATGTTTCTACAAATCTTGCCTCATTAATTCATTTTCAAATTGTTATTGAGTATACGTTTTACAACTATTGTTTGTATATCATATTTGGATTTCATTGGTTGATATTAAAACTTAGATAAATTATTCGTTCGTCCCGCAACAAAAAGTCCTTCACAAAAAGCAGGCTTCTTTAAGCTTTCTTCACCTTAAGATTCAACTGTAAGTTCCATGAATTGGCTTAAGAAACAAAGAGAATGCACTGAATTAATTTGCACGCTTTTTGTGGTCATCGATAACAGCCACTGAGAGAACGATATTGATTTTTTTCCATCATTGCTATGAATGATTGATTTTAAATAAATTGAACACACAAATCTGAAACAGTGAATGGAAGCTAGTTCCAGAAACATGTCCCTCATATTCATTTTATATAACTTCCACGATCTTGTACACGAAGTTTCAAGTCCAAGTTCAAATATAACTCTGACCTAAAATGATGTATATTTGGCAATTTCAGGAAAGAAATAAGGGAAAGTTTTGAAAAAAAAAGGAACATGCGTTAATTACTTGATTTGCGCAATTTTAAACCAGGCAAACAATTTTGATATTGTGTAACCTTCGAAACGCCTCTTCCCAAATATTAGCCTGAAACTGAGCAGGATTTAACAAGCCAAACGATCCCTCCTGAAACAATCTCTTCTTCCTTCCTTTCATGCACGAAATCGCTATTTTTATTTAAATCCATAAATACAGTTTTCATTTATTTTCTTAGTACGTTCATATGATAAAATTAACATAAAAACTGAATTCAAAGTAAGCACTTAAGCTGCACAACTGAAAGTGTTACTCGTTCTCTCACTTGTTTACACAAACATTTAAGCGACTATTATGTACAGAACATCAGTCTGCACACACACACACACACACACATTCTCGACAGCTATGAACAATCATTCAAACCAATCGATGCCATTTCAAATATTCTTCAACCTCCATTACTTATTTCATTTTAAATTGTCTTCGTTCTTTCTCTTGCCCTATGATCTAAGTGAGCAATCAACCTTCATAATTCATTTCTTGGATATCAGTGGTTCAAATTGCGTAATCCTAACTAATTATCACTTGCGTTTTTGCTTCTCGTAAATGACAACGTCTACCATTCAGTATTCTTGCAGCGGAATCAAAATTAGGAAAGTTTTTTTGAATGCTCGTAGAAGCAATTTCATAACTTTCAAAGCATAAGTCTAATGATTCATTTCAAAACAGTGTACTTACGATTTCTTTCTTGTTGTGTATCATATTTTTTTAAAACGTTCTAATCCATTCTCTGAGTGTATTCGATGAATGAACAATTTTTTTCAGACCATTTTGAGTATATGCGTAAGAAACGGCATTGTTTGTCAACAATGAATTACCTTATTGGAGTTTGAGGATTAAAATGAATGAATAAATAATATTTGCATGATGAATGGGAATAAGAATAGACAGTGTGCACAAATATGCCTAATTCTCTATACTGTCATCTTCTGGGTAAATTACCTTAAATAATAAATTAAGTAATACTAGTTAAAGTCTCTCTCCCTCAGTAATATTAATAATCTTTGATTTTTGGTAGATTACTGCCAAAGATGAAGGTTTATTCACTGTTTACTTTGTTTAGCTAATATTGTATTAGTGTACTTTTTATAAAATATTGGAAGTGGACCCTATTGATTGAATAATCAGTGACCTATCTAGTATTTTCGGAGTCGGTTTCCTTACTCAGGTACCTTAAAACTTGCACTGCTGTTATTTTTTTCTATGTTTGATTTTGCTTTTCCCTTAAAGGGTCTGCCATTTTGGATTTCTGGAAATCTGAATGATCAGATAAAGAGGGGCGAATTTATTGCTACTTACCACTAAGTTTACGTTTTACAGCTTACTGGACTGGCACAGATATTTTTGTCGTTGTGGACACTGCTAGATCCACATCATAATTATATCCTCGACTTAGTCGATTTCTCGGACGACGATCCATTGCTTCGTGAGGCTATTTATCTGGCTCTTGTTATCGGTTCTGCCACAATGATAATTGGTTTTATTGGTTGCTGTGGTACGGTCAAAAAGTCGCTGTGTTTGCTTATTACTGTTCGTTCTCTTTTTGTCGATTTAAAATTCATTTATAAAGCAAATACATAGGTTTAATTTTTGGACAGTAGATATTTTATGAAACCGTTGAACTTGATTTAATATTTCAACATGAATCTATATAGCCAGCGGAAGACTGGTAACATCCTTTTGTATTTTGAAAGATATAGAAGTTCTATCAGATGTATTTCCATGACAGTCGCTGATGACTTTGCAGAATTTTTTCAGTTCGTGATCTGTTTACTCATATTGTTTTTTGCTGATGTAACGATCGCTTGCCTGGCATTGTTGTACCGTAATAAGGTGAGTAGCTTTTGGTGTCTTCAATTAAAGTTCGATATTGTTATATAAGTGTAAATTGCAGTTTGTCGGCAATAAGCTTAATGTGTATTTAACGAAGCTAACACACGATGAGTATTATCGTCTTTATTGGGTCACGCCACTCATCGATATCATGCAATATTATGTAACTTTTCTTTAAATTTGGCTTCTGTTAATTTAATATTTGCAATAATTAATAATAGCACCACTGCAGCGACCGAACTTTGCGAGAAGTAGTCAAACTTCTATGTTTTTTTGTTTTGTTTTTTCTTTTTTCCTTAAAAATTGAAAGACATGTGGACCTAATGGAAGAGTTTAAAAGCTGTTGCGCGTAAATTGTGTAATCTTATTTACCAGGGATACAGAATAATGTTGATAATGAGTGACATGAATTCTCAGGCTATTTCAGTTCAAATCTCAATTTGTGTAATGCCTTAGAAGGATTTAGTCCAATTGTTTTTTTATTTCAATTCCGTCACTTATGCATGTCAAAGTCTTATTCATTAATGCTTTTTAATGTTGTATAATGCGTCGTATTGAGAAGTGCAGTGTCTTGTCAGTCTTTCATCATTGCAGATGGAAATTCTCAAATATCTTGTTCCAAACCGTCCACTTTATTACTTTCTGATTTAGCATTTAGAAAACTTCTATTCACAGCTGCTCGCATGCGTATTTATTTGACTGCATATTATATTAAACTATGAAATAAATCTTTTCTGGAACTTTAGAGTCCTTAAAAAATTATGGAAAATATAACCTTTCGTTCCGAAATGTTTTATTTTTTAATAGGCATTGAGAACTCCTGGGTTATAGCGTTCGGATTTCCATGTGAACTTCATACAAAATTTTAGTTTTTGACAACTGATTTTGACCAGAAATTGCAATCGCTGATAAGAGAAAGTTATGGTATCAATCCGAGTATCGAATACAGTGCCAAAATAATGTCACTTATTGATAGACTACAGTTTAATGTTAGTTATATTTTCTTTATTGAAATTTAAATAGCAATGAGTTTAGCTAATACTGAAGTGCTTATATTGACATTGAGATGATATACGAGAACCTCAGAATTTTTAATTTACAGTGATTTCTAGGAGCAGTGTTGTGGTTCAGTGGATTACAGAGAGTGGAGTAGCAGTCGCTGGCGTACATCCTACTGGAGAGGTGTCGAATTATTACAGCGGCAATCACAATTCAGTTTTGATGTAGTGCCAAGTACATGCTGTGTGCAGTTAACTGGTGCAACACCGATGCATCCGATTGCAAGAAGTTTAGCACGCTGTCAACAGTATCAGGCTGATAAATTGTGGAGACATCAAACGGTATTCTAATATTGGTAATAAAGTGCTCTAAGTGAAGTTCTTGATATTTACCAGAAGTATTGAAATATCTTAAGGAATGCACTGTTTCAATTTAAACTGAAATAATCGTTGAGACAGACATGACGCGTCCTAAAATTCAAGCTTTTTTGGTAAAAGTCCTTTGCTTCGTTAGAAATCATACAAATCAGTTCTTGCAAACTATTAAGATTGTTTGCTGCGCAAAACTTCAGATTTTTTGAATCACCAAGTAAAATTAAATGGTTAAAAATTGGGGAAGTAATAATAGTCAATATTTTTGTTCTGATTTCATTTATCCTTTCATTTTTTAATTTACAATTCATCTTCCTGCAGTAGTCCAAGTTACAAGATTGTTTTGCGACGGCATTATATTTACGGAAACATTGAAAAGGATATGCGAAATTAACAGTTTGCATGTATACTCGTATGCGCTATTTTATTTTTTGCTACTGTTTGTCACCACATCATATAATTTATGTTCAGGAATGTTCTGTTGTGTAATTAACTAATTCCTTCTTTTGCCTTTGTCCCCCAAGTGATGCATTTTCGAAGTGATATGTTTCCTCCCACTTTTCTCGTTATCTAATGTTACGATCATGATTTTTTCTGATTATTTAATCCACAACTTAAGCTATTCTGTGAAGCTTCTTGCAAAGAAGGACCTTGGCGTAATTGGTTCCTACCAGCAGGTGTGACTAAAAGATGTTTGGGGCATAAATAATGAATTTTTAGGTAGATTATTTTAAAAAATTATGTAAATAACTTCAATATAGATTAACTGACTTAAATTTCAAACATGCCACTCCAAATGTGTTTACGTTGGTTGATATACTTATGAAAGGCATGTTCTTCCAGCGACAGTGTTGTGGTGTTACCGGTCCCCACAATTATTATGATTCATTTTGGTACAAAACTAATACAGAGCGTGGTACCATATCATTTGTACCTCAGTCGTGTTGCAAGCAAATTCAAGGAGCACAAATCTGGTTCAAAAAACCAGTTGATCCATTGTGCACATCATATAACTACTACACTTCTGCTTTCAATAATTCTGTTAATGTTCAGGTATGATGATTATATATATATATATATATATATATATATATATATATATATATATATATATATATATATATATATATATATTTTTTTTTTCATATTTTTGTCTAGAAAAGATTACGGTTGTCGATCTACAACTACATGTGACAGATAAAGTATATCCTAACATTTCATTACCACAAAAATATTTTTGTTTTAGAGCCTCGTAATTCTCTGGATTAAAAACTTATTTTTGCTTCAAAATTATTCAGTAATGTGTCGTAGCATATAATCAGAATATATTAGAAATACATTATTACAGTTTTCAAATGGAAAACGTATTTGTGCAGTTTCATAGGTATTGGAAATTAATGATAATTGAATGTTTCAACATGATCAATATGATCGAACGATTCTGAGAACAGTTGGAACCTATATTACACTTAGAATTAATCAGTGTTTGAACTACATTAGCAGAATCAGATGAGCAGAACCATTTTTATAGTTTCGTAATTAAGAAGTCTAGTTCGACTTCAAGTTGGCGAATCAAAAAGCGATACTGTGTAGAACATTAGGATATCTACTAATTTGAAATCTGGAATGACAATTACAGTGCGCAGTAATTGCGATAGCGAAAGAAAAGATTGCATTTGAGACTATGATAGTCTCAAATGAAAGAAGGTGGGTGAAGGCAGCGACAATAGAAAGATTTAAAATAGTCGTCATCATTTTAGCAGTGAATACCTTGGTTCTCCATTTTCGTGGTAGAGGAAAGTTTCTCACGAAAAAAATTGACCATGATGAAAAGAAGATTGGGGAGTAAACGAAGATGAAGTGCTTACTACTCGAATCAGAAAACACATGCTATTTAGGATTGTATGAACAGATAAATGAGAACTGCTGTGTGGATATTAACACAAGAAGGATGAAATACGGTGAACATAGAATTGTTTGTTTAAAAGCTGCGAAATATTGAGTTACGCGTTGAATGCGGTGCAGTGATCTCCATCAATATTAAATGATTGGTTGTTTGCATAAAATTATTTTCGATAATTATGAACATAAACATGCATTCAGCAAGCGATAAAGGAGACGATGGGACATATTGCAACAAATTTGATTTCTTCCTATGATGGTCTTATCACGTTTTATTAAAGATGACACATGGGGATGATGAAGAAAAGTTTCGAGTTAATAAAATTTATAGTTTAAGTGGTATTACGTTAGTAGTCCGTGTTGTCCAAGAGCAATCATTAACAGCTAACACTATGTGCGTATAGGTGAACGAGGAGATTAATGTGTACCAGTAGTTTGTTCATTAATCTCATCCTCGATTTCTAATGGCACCGTAATTAAAGTGGGATTTTCAGGTAACAAGGAATTACCTTAACCTTAACCTTAACCTTATCATTAGGCCATTTATTACTTTCTTGCGCTCTACTGTTTGTTAATCGCGCCTCTTGCAATCAGTTTGTGAGTAATTTTGTCGTTCATTTTTCCTCCTTTGTGTTTTGTTTAATGATAATTGCATATTGGTATACAGCCGTTTGTCCATTCAATTCATCTTTTAACCATTTATCGCTTTCCAAAGTCGTACATCTCACTAATAAGCATGAGATTTCCTATGAAAAGTGTCATTAATTCACGGAGGATAATGATACTTATATCCAGTATTGTATGGATGAAAGAAATTTAAATGATTTAAAGATATAACTAACTGGCGAAAGATTATTCAAAAGCAGTCTGCGCTTCTCGTTCCATGCGCCAGTTTCTTGATTAATTTTATTAAGGAATTTTAAATTAGGATTCGGAAATGTAAGCAAAATTTATAAAATAAGTTTGACAATTTACTTCTTTTTGCTTGACTTTTTGTAAATTTTAGGGTTGTCACGAAAAACTCCTGGACTGGTTAACCGCGCAGACAATTATATTTGTCTCCGTTGGCTTATCATTTGCAGCATTTCAGGTGTGGTTGACTTTATTCCATTTAAACTAATGAATATCAAATAAGTTTCAACCATACAAAGGATGCAACTCCTTCTTTCCTAGATTGGTGAAATAATCGAAAAATAATTATTATTGTAAACATTATTATAAACAATGATTGAATAAAGGTGAAAAGTTACGAGTAGAAAACATTTCAGCTTATTGGAATTTGCATCGCCTTATCGTTGTCGCAGCATCTACATGACTTCTACCACTACATTACAGTATGATCGATTCACTCATTTTTGTCCACATTTTGCGCACAAAATTTCCTTTTTGATATATTTATTTATAAGAAGTCTACGTCCTTTCATTCGGTCTCAAAGTTTTTCACTGTTCACTGTAAAGAATGAAAATATTTCAATAAAATCTGCACTTGTTCCGTTGTTGAAAGACACATTTACCACGAAATTTGCATATCACTTCTCCATTAAAAAACGCCGAATAATCTTTAAATGTCATTGCTGCATAAAGCAGCTGCAGTGTATTCTACTTCGACCGAACTTCAAGTAGATTCGCTTTCTGCATCGTTCCTATTAATTACTCAGCCTGGTTGTGCGAAATATCCCAAGTTGAGATTAGTATGTGCGGGGCTTCATGTTATTTCTCCGCCGTGAGCTAATGATTGTAATTGTTCCTGTGAAATAGCATCATTTGTTTTCCTACTTAATGCTTGAATAAGAAATGGAGTTCCCGGATATTATTAGTCTTTTGGGAACCAAGTTCGACAAAAATTGTAAGCAATGTGGGCATGGAAGTAGCAGCAGATACGATAAGATTTGCATTTTGAAACAAGCGTGAAAAAGCGGGAAAAAGGTGTGCCAATGTCTGGTGTATTGAACTTGGAGATCCTGGTGTTTATTTGTTGAAGTGCGCATCGGTCTAACTTGTTTTAATGAAGAGAAAATTATTTAAAGTAAAAAAGGTACCATAAAGATCGGTGATCTTTAACCACTGTTATAGATTTCGCAATATTCGCAATAATCGCAATATGGTTAAGAGAAACAAGCATCAGAAAAAAGTCGCTGAGGGCAAAGACAAAAATTTTGTTGCGCAAACAGTACAATCGGAGACACGAAATGTATTCAGTAACGGCGATGCAGGGTCGAAATTTGAGGTGCAGCGTATGAGTGATCCTATCATACTATGGCGTAAATCGAAAATCGAAAATATCGACCGAACGCGAATAGGAAAGCATAATGAATCTTCCAGCAAACGTAAGGCGAAATTTTTCCTGTAACGTTAGTAACATTTTCATAGTAATAGATAAAAGTCATAGGTGTCCTTAGTACCCTGTTTTTAATGAGAGAAACATTATCATAAGTCTCAAACTTGGCGTTCTTAATCATGTGTTTGAAAATATTTCGTAGAAAGGCATGTCATTTGTCAAACTTGGCGTTCCTCATCGTGATCTACATGAATCTGATCCATAATTTTAGAATAAGAAATTAATTGCTTATGCCATTTGGTAGACTAGAAACAGATCTTACAGTGCCTATTCAATAAAATGCTGAGTTGATTTTTTGCTATACTAAATACTTAAGCACATAAAAATAATACAGGCAGAATGAGATCATGTTTCGTCATTTATCAGAAATAAAAGAAAAAAAAAGCGTTAAGAGATTAAGGAATCTATCTTGTGATGAAATGCCTAGCGCTGCATCACACGCTAATTATTCACATTTCATCAAAACATTTTGCTTTTTATGTTCGCTAAAATCAGTGTAGCACAGTAATAATATGAATAAAAGTTTTTTGAAGTAGCAGCGATCTATCCAATTTTCCAGCTTTTATATTTCGAAAAAAATCTGAACATACGTGAATGTTATAGCGAACGTGAACTGAAATACGAACTTTTAACAAAAATAATAAATCATTCAAATATTTTAGGTAAAAAATTAAGAAATCATAGACGGTTGGCAGCTGATTACCATCGTAAAGGTGATGAAAAGTTTCTGAACGAAAATTATCGTGCAGCTTATATTGATTTCTTATCCGCGATGAAAGTACTAGGCGAGCACGGGAATATAAATGATGAATTTGGAAGAGATATGAAAATGATGCGCATGTGCCAGGATAAATGCTGTATTTGTTTCTGGACACTCTATAAGATGGAAAGAAATCAGGTTTACTTTTGAGAATTTTTATGAAAAAAGTAATTAGAATTACATTGGTTTTATCTCTTATCATGATTTAAGTTTGTACTGACATGATTTTCATTTTAATTTTTTTTTAACAAAGTCTGCCAGGTATTACTGTTTACAACTAACAAATATAGAGTTATTTGAGTTTAATAGTTTTAGATTTTTTGACAGCTTTTATGGGTTTTTAGTAACTAATTTTAGTACTGTTTACAACTAACAAATTAATATTTTGTCTTAATAAGCATTTTTTTAAATCTATATACTTTTCTAGAATTTCCTTACTCGATGTTTTGAATGCTACAACCAGTTGATTAAAAAAGATCCCTCTCATGCTTTTTGGTATAAAAGACGAGCAATACTTCTGCACGATGAATACGAAAACCCTATATCAGCTTATAAAGGTCAGCTCACTACTCATCTCTGTCATATGAAATCATTTATTGCCTTATATCAGCCTTTGACTTTAATCGGCAACGTTCCATCTCTGTCTAATATGTGGCAGTCTTTCAAATTTGCTTTGAAGTTTGAGAGATACACTTACCAGTGCCGTAATATCACTTTGCAGGCTAAATTTTATTCCATTCATCAAACTAAAGTATTAAGTAGGAAATTACTAGATTAAAAAATCAACTTCAATATTCAATAGTATTATTAGATTTTGTGATATTTACTGCACTGATGGAGAAGCGCCGTTTGATATTGACAAAGGAGGAAGTGAGCGAGATCAAAAGCTGTTTTCATGAAGCAAAAGAATTGGCATGGTCGTTAGAAAAGGACAAAGTAAACCTCACTTTTTGATACAAAATATCAAATTATAATTGTTACTGGAAATTTTACAATACTAGCATCTAACACTGCAAGAGCGTTCACTGTATGCGTTGAATGAGAAAGCCATTTTCAAAGATAAAACTTTCATAGGTTTGCATTCACAAAACTTTGGACATAACTAAGCGTACCGAGCTATGTAATCACTCCTATTCATGAAAGTGATAAAAAAAAAGGACCTGACGTTGAAGATAGAGATTTACTAGCAATAGACAAACATTCATATGCATTAAACAGTGTAAATTTAGTTACTGATTAATAGCTTAATTTTCTCTTATTCGAAGTAGAAACGCATCTCATTACAATTCAGCTTCTCACTATCGAATTTACTTGGGTATTTTCGCTGTCCCTAGTGTTGCTTTATCTTGGGATGAGCAATTTTTGTTATATAAAGAAGTGATGTAATTTAGATAAAGGCCAAAAAGCCTTCCCTAACTTCGGACTGGATAAATTTGTGGGCTCTGTGTCCATGTGACGATGTATTACTCCAAGATTTCTTATCTGTTCGTGATGAAGACAAGAATCCTCAGAAAAAATCCATACTTGTTGAGAGGTTGCATTTTTAATTTTATTTGTCCAATTTAAAGCATGTTTCAATGATTACAATGGCGCATTCAGGTAGATGTTTTAGATGAAATGATCATCAAAAATGGCAGTCCATTTAACAGCTTTACGACTGTAACATTACAAAAAGTCTTTATGAAGTATTTTTGAATGGCAGTTCTAGTGTATTTCATTAGGCTGTCTTGACAGGCCATAAGAAGATGTTACCTTCCCCAATCATCAAGAGATTCCAAAATAATTTTCTGCCAGAAATTATCTTGCAGTTTGATATTTATACAAATGACCATACTGATTCTGTTTACAATCACAGAAATTCAACAAATTGTTAATTTAACAAAAATTCCTGCTCTCATTTTTTTTCTTACATGCACATATTCCTTACACTCCGTGTTGGTGAGAGATTTTCTATGTGATATAATGTTTTTGTCAGATTCAAATGAGGTTATTTAAATTACTATATTTTTCCTTTTTGTACTTATACCATTGCAGTGCTTATAAGGATGCTTTGAAGCAAATTGTTCGAGGATACCATAGTATGGCTGTTGATACATTACTTAAAGCATATGCACAAGGTCAAGGAATTTATAGATGTGAAGCATTTTTGCTGCTCGTCTTGATATATTCGCAATTAGAGAGTAGAGAGGTAGAGCCATTCTAAATACATCATCTTAAATTAAAGCGAGGTTTTCGGAACTTTTATCTTTTCCATACTATTAAAATGTAAGTGATGGTCGGCATGTATATATATATATATATATATATATATATATATATATAATAGTATGTTTGTGATTGTTAAATTAATTAGCTGGCAGTTTTTTTTATATGTTTCCATTTATATGTGAGCAAATATTTTTAAAGGATTTAATAGCATAAATTGCAGGTTGATTATTATTTGGATACTTTCGTAAATATTTGGAATGTTGATCAGTACAAGGTACCGCTTCCTCGACGAAAGCAAATTTTTATGCGATATATGAGCTTATCGCATGCTGTGTCACCATCACCTTTTCAGTAAGTGAAGTAAATACAACAAAAATTTTTATTATTTGACATTTACATAAAAAATGGTTTTGTTTTCGAAATCAGAAACTTAGAAGCTTACTTTCTTATGTAAGCTGGTTGTACACTTATTTATTCCTATACAACTGAATTAAGGAGACAGAAAACTTCGCACGTAGAGCGCTTATTCCAAAAATTTGTTATAAAGATCGCTTGAACCTCTCTTGTCAATAGTATTTTTATTCTGTTCAGAATCGATTTAAATCTCGGCATTTTATTGATGTGGCTTTCCAACACTGGTAAGGTTACACCAATTGCAATGTTTTTTTAAAGGAATCTCGATTTATCAATGTTCTCAGCCGAGGAACAAGGACACTTTTATACACAGATAGCGCTTACGGCAGTCTTAAGCTTCAAAATTTTGTGTAGTACGGAAGCAATGCGACTGGAGATGAATGAATGGAATTTGACAAAATTGAAGATTATAAAAAATTCATGCGATCGTGGCATTAAAGTTGACAGGAAATCTTTGCATATTCGGTAAGTTCAACAAACTTCAACAATTGGTTATGTCGGACACTTTTTAAAATGATTACCATGTGCTGAACCAATGAATTGAAAATATTTGCATGGTTTCTTGCATCTTCACAGGTTTCGACATTGCATTCCATTGTAATTACTTGATGACTGAAATCAAATTATTGTATTGTTAGTTTGATGTGAAGTACAATTATATTTAGTATGCTGAGAGAATATGCGGTGATGGAGATAGCAAAAATTGATAACGCAGGCAAAAATGGTAACAGTGCATTGGCTTCATTTATAACAATCATTAAAGGAATTAAACGCCAATCAAAGCCTGAGTACCAATCTTTTGCTGTATGGTGTCTTTTTTCTGTAAGTACCATCGATTTTTAAGTTCTTTTAATGATTAAGTAATTCATTTCGTCATAAATTAGACCACTTGACAATATTTTTATAGACACAAGATAAATGGAAATCACTTACCACAACTCCGTACGGCTTCCTAAACTTTGCATTTGGCGGTAGTAATCCGTTGTTCTTATGCTCATTATAAACATACTAAATGTTTCTAGGCTTATTTTACTAACCAAGATATTGATACAGCGGTAAAATATGGTTTGGAATTGCAGAAATATTTGTTGTACCCTGGTTTAGTTGCATCTTTTCTTCTGTAAGTCCGCCTATTTTTTTTTATCTTTTTTGACTTATTTCGAACTAATAACTTAATGTTTTGTACTATGAAGTATATTATACAGAGATTTTCAGCAATAATAAACATACTATAAGCCGAAATATCACTGAAGAAGATATTCTAAATCTCATATCTGTAGCCGAAAAACGACTTCAATATGACCCTGAAAATTTTCTCTTGCATTTGGACACTGCCACTTTCTACGAATATTTGTTAGCATTTTTCAATTTTTATTTTTTTTGAACGCTTTACCTCGTTGCCGCTTATATTTTCAGCAATTTACTATTATTATTATTATTATTATATTATTATTATTATTATTATTATTATTATTATTATTATTATTATTATTATTATTATTATTATTATTATTATTATTATTATTATTA
>JABVXW010000384.1:0-47934 GCA_013365375.1 Litomosoides brasiliensis
ATGACCCAGAAAGCCTGAGGTCATGTGAGGTTAATGTTGTTTTGTTAGCAGTAAAGGAGCTTGGCACAGTCGTCTTACGAGTTAGGGCCAACTACAAGTGCATGGGTCAAGGCTTGTAAATGATGTGACCCATTTCGGCTTTGATAAGATGTTGAAACAGACTACAATATAAAGGATAGAGAGATGCAACAAGCATGACAAAATTAATTACATGACGAAATCTTAAGGATTTTTATAATTTGTGTTCGATTTCTCTCGGGTTTCCCGACAGAGCGTGATCACGTAGAGAAAAAAAAAAACGAAAAAATGCGTAAGGAAGAGGAAAGAGATGGAGGAGGAGGAGGATGCAGTTGACGAAGCTCTACTAGGAAATATAAATGACTTTGCCCGAGAAGTGTAGGAAAAAAAAAGTGGCATGAAAACAAACGAATGGAATTAATAGATGTCATTTATAAAAGTATGTGTATTGAACTCCTCAATTATCTCTCTCACATCTATTGTATTCTCTTGAAATAATCAACAATTTGCAAATTTACACGTACTCCTCTCTTCTAACATACAAATTGATTAATTTAATTTTACGGTAAAATGTATTGAGACGTAAAAAAAAAGAAAATATTATAAGTTTTCTATAGCAATGATGAGCTGATTAGAAGAATGGCAAAAAAAAAAATTTGGCGACAGCTATGGCGACATAAGATTAGGTTACACGTTAGTGACTGTCATCATCGTCATCATTATCGTCGTTGCCAGTCTCGTTCGTGTGTGCGACGCGCATATGTACCAATTGATGACTTGGTGGGAGGAAGAAAAATTTTACAATCTTTTTTTTTTCTTTGCTGACACTTAAAACAAACCGACCAATAATCAACACAATTTTCTTTTTAGCAACACTACAAATTCTTCCATAACACATTTAAATATTTGATAATTAATTAATTAATTAAGTATTACCTGTAATGCGCTTCTATCTTTTTGATGAATGAAATTATTGAAAGAAAAAAAAAAGAAAATTAACATTCCATTCTACAATGATGCAACAGTACAGTGCAAAAAAAAAGATTAATACAATGTAAAATCAAATTGAAAAATTTAATTACACTCATTCTAATGAATGGCCACATCATATTACGCTCAAATAAAATTAAAAAATTAACTTAGTCACTGGATAATTTAAAATTACCTAGCATACTTCAATTTCTTTTTCATATGAATTTTACCGTGTCACATCATTGGATTTTAATTAAAATAAGCTTAATAAAAGAAGAAAAAGATAAAAAAAACATTTCATCAATTGCTAACTCTCTGAACTAATCTCTTTTAAAGTCCTAACTAAATAATATTCAGACAAAAGAATTTCAATTTCTAGTAAAAATTAAATAAAAATATATTTTAGGTAGAATTATTAGAAATTTAAACAAATTTAAACCAATAAAAATTTACAATGTAATATAATTGAGGATTAGAATGGAAAGAAAAGAAAAAAAGACACACTTTTAAATTGAACACCGAAACTTCACTAATATATTATAAATTAAAATTTTTACTGTTTAGGCATGAAAAGAAAAAAAGCAAGAAAAAAAAAGTTTGAAAAATTAAAAATTCGAAAATATATTTTTGTACATTTTATCTTAAATCAGTTTTTTCTCTCTCTCTCTCTCTCTCTCCTCTCTGCATTTTACATCCTTTAATATAGGCAATTTTATGAAATTATTTCAAAGAAGCATATGAGTTGTTTTTGAAACGATTGGAAAGGCAAAAAAGAAAAAGAAAAAGAAGAAGAAACAGCGATCACTGAAAAATTCTATCGTTTCCATTTTCTTCTTCATTTCAAAAATACATTTTGAAAAATTAAAAATAAAAAAGGCCTAATAATCGTCAACCGTTTAGACCAATGTCGTTCGCCTTCCTTTCTATCGCAATATATGCCATGCCATCCATGCATTCTTCAATTGCAATTGAAAAATTATTTTCTCTTTTCTAACAAGAAAATTCCATCAAAAAAAAAAAATTGCAAATAATTTTTTTTTTTCCAATTTAGAATATACAAAAATATTTTTGCAAAAGTTGTTGCATTTTTTATTTTGAAAAATTTTTCTTCCTTTTTTTTTGTTGTAATTTAAAAAAAAAAAAAAAAGAAAAAAATGTCAACATTCTAGAGCAAATTATTTCCTAATTAATTATTGTCTGTCTGTAAAAATTTTCTTGTATTTCAATCATCATTTTATTGCAAAACAATAATTACCAGTGTATTTTTTTTCCTTTTTAATAAATTCAAGAAATTTTCAATCAATGAATCATCTAGAATTATTAAATTGTGTATAATTTGTAAATTGTTTAATGAATGATTAAAATTTTCAATCAATGAATCATCTAGAATTATTAAATTGTGTATAATTTGTAAATTGTTTAATGAATGATTAAAATTTCAGCTTTTTTTCTTCCCTTTCTTCCTTCCTTCCTTCCTTCTAATAAAGGTTATTTTGAAATTGTTAGTGTGAATAAACTTTCGTTTTTGTTTTTGTTCCACACTTTTCCATCTGTCGTATACAGCGATTTATTACGATTATCTAAAAAAATTGTTCCGATCTATTTGTATACAATTATTTTTGATTATCTGAAATTGATAGCTTCAAAATTAGTGAAATTATAGCAAACATTATTTTTCATCAAATACAATTAAATTGACCATTTATTCTTCAATTGAAATATTAAACTGAAAATATGTGCCTCATTCTGCTTTCTTTTTTTTTTTTAAATTCTAAACAGTAGATGAGAAAGATAATAAAGGACACAGAGCCAATCTTCATTTTCACTTTCTCTCTCTCTCTCTCTCTCTCTCTTTCTCTTTCCTATGTAATAATGAATGTTTAATGTTGAAAATGTAGAAATTATGGATTATGTAAGATGAAAAGTTGTTGCTTGAAATTATACATTCATTAAAATGATTTGAATTGGAATTTTGATAAATATTGCAAAATTTTAAATTTAAAAAAATTTTAAAAACTTAAAATTTCAGGATATTCGATTCTGTTAATTTAATTGTTACAAAATTAGCAGTAATATTTTACTCAGCTCGAATTTTTTCCATAAGCTTATCATTATCATTATCTTTAAAGCTATTTTGCTCATACTTACCTTATTCTTTCAAATACACAAATAAATTCCATTTCAGTCAATTTGATAGCAATCATGAATTTCCGGATCCGGTTACAATAAAGCAATAAAAAGGCAGGGAAGAGAGTGAGAAAGAGAGAGAGAGTAAACAACCAATTTTTGGAACAGTAGTGATGATATAATGAACATTTACGGTATAAATTATTAATTAGTCCTATCCGAGTAAATGATTTAATTAATTTAAATTACTACTTCTCAAATTATTATTTATCATTCATTCATTCGTTGCAATGTATACTTCTAAATATTACAGAATTGAAATTCATATTAAAATATTGATGCTTTATGAAATGTAAATTCTCTATGAATAATAATTGGAAAAATTACAATTGTGAACTGAAACACTTTAATTTTTAATCCTTTAAAATTTTTGTAAAAAAAAATTAGAGTAATAAATGAAATTAAAATTGTTAACGGTAATACAGAGAGCGATAGATGGATGGATGATGATGATGATGATGATGATGATGATGTATGACTCATCATAATTTGATTTGACAAAATGACAAACTAGTCATAAATAATAATAATAATAACAATAACAATAATGATGATAATAATGACGATAACGATGATAGTGATGACGATAATGATAATGAGAAAAATTTGTTAATAGAAAGTCATACACACACATACATACAGACACACACACACACACACACACATGCATATACATTATGTGTCATTTTTTCCCTCATCCTAAATCCAAAATTAGAATATTTAGATAAAAAACAGGTCCAGTAGGAAGAGATTAAATGCGCAAAGTGTATGATGAATAATCATAATGAATTGAAATGCGCAAAGTGTATGATGAATAATCATAAAGAATATTGTGCGCAAAGGCACAAGCACACAGTGATTACTTCCTGGTTCAATTATAATCAACATTTTCACCTATCAAAATAATATGATTCATAATTTAAATGGATCGACATGTGGAAATTCCACCCACTCCATTTATGTCGATGACAAGAAATACGTGTGATGAAGGAAATGAAGGATGAAAGTTTTTTTTTCTTTTTTTCTTTTTCCTTAACACTCTTAAATGTTTCATTGTTACACGTACATTGTTGCTAAATGTGTCTAACCTTTTCCATCTAATTAGTTAGTAAAACAAAAAAAAAGAAAGGTCAACAAAGAACATACGGACGGAACTATTAATTCAATCATTGCAATTATAATATTTCATTGGCGGAAAAATTGAATTAACAAAATAAAGAACGGTAAATTAAAAGACAATTGCAAAAGTAATAAGCGTACGGCGAGTTCTGCCAATTTCGATCATTAAAAACAACAATCAACAATTTCCATCTTTCTTATATAAGAAGTAACAAATTAATAACAATATTATTATTAATGTTAACAGTAATAATAATAACTAATAATAATAATAATAATAATAATTAACAATAATAATTTAATAATAAAAATAATTAATAATAGTAATTAGTGATAATAATAATTAATAACAGTAATTAATAATAACTAATAACAACAATTAATAATAATAGTAATAGTAATAATAGCAATAATTGCAATAATAACGGTAATAATAATAATAGTAATAGCAATAATAAATAATAACAATAACAATAGTAATAATAATAATAATAAAACTAATAGTAACAATAACAATATGAAATTTGCAAAAATTTACTTTCATATTTTGAATGCTGCAAGTCGATCACTCTTTGTGTTAGGTGAGCGATTGTAAAGTTCATCAGTTCAAAGGGAGAAGAAAGGACTTTGCGAAGACATGACAAGAAGAAAGAGTGAAATATTTCGAAATGTTACAAGTAATCGAAGCGATCAGTTGCATTTACTACCTGTGAATTTTTGTCCGAACTTTTTGCGATTATTAAAATGAAAAAAAGATTTGCTGTAAAATATTAAATAGTTGAAAGCAAAAAAGAAAAAAAAACGTGATAAACTCCCGAAACCTATTCCTGATCCGTTTTCTTTCTATTAATCCGTGGAAAAGCTCATTCATATTCCGGATCATAAATAGGTGAAAGAGAAAAAGGAACAAGAGAGAGAGAGAGAGAGATCAGAAAAGAAATCAAAGAGATCAGATCAGCAAAAAAGAGACTTTCAGATCAGAGTGATTCTAGGAATAACCGGTACTTACGGAATGATTACAGGAATAACTGTTACTTATTGGAATAATCACAGTGCGACTGACACTTGTGGAATGAATACAGTACGACTGACACCTGTGGAATGATTACAGGATGACTAATATTTTCGGAATGTTTGCATCATATCTGAAACCAAAAAAAAATATTGCCAAGAAATTCCTAGACGATGCAGAAATACAATTTTACTGTTAATAAATTTGATAAATAATAATTTATTTTTAAAAAAAAAAGAGCAAAAATCTGAAAATGGAAGAATGAAATAAAGCAACTGGAATAAAATGAACATTTTTTAACATAAAATAAATAATACAAAATCTTAAAAAATTTTTTTTTTCAAATGAATTTCAAAGAAACAATTTTTTAAACATTGTAAATGAAAAAATAAAAAAAAAAGACATTTGGAAAATCATTAGGAACAAAACTTTTGATTGTACTTTTATTTCTCTAAAATGATGTACACGCCAATGTATAAATAGATCAGATAGGAGGTAGTGGAGAAGATAGCACTTAGGCTTGGATATTCTAAGATGATAAATGATAACAGAGATGATAAAAACTTTCTTTTTTTTGTTTACAGTAGCATTATTTATCCCTCCGGAAATACGGTGTAAAATTAAAAACACAACAAAAAATTCCACACCTGTGGCATCGGTTGAAATAAAGAAAAAAAAATAAAAAATCATAATGAAATAGTAACGATTAGAAATTGTCTAGTTGTTTCAATCATTTTAGATATTAAAAGAACAATGAAAATAGTTTTGGTATTTCATTTTTTTTAAAAAAAAAGAAAACACCGTAATTTTAAATTAAAAAAAATAAAATCTCACGGAAACGTAAAATGTCACTTATAAATTTAACACAAATACATTAAGAAATATATACCCAATGTAAAACTATCATAAATATAACTAAATGTAAAAAATTTATGCATTGAGAAAAATAACAAATTCTTGAAATGCTATCATTATGTCACGTTGAATTACGTGTACAAAAATACGTGTTTTAGGGATATATGTAGAATTGAAGCAAAATGAAATGAGAATGAATGAAATGATGAAAAGGAATTTTTAGTTTAATGCAAAAAAAAACACTAAATTTCATCCTAAAATCAAAAAAAAAATAAATAAATGCATTATCTATGAAATAAAATAATTTATACAAATATAACAATAAAATAATGTAAAAATATATCGAACTATGAGCAGAAATTCATCAAAAATTTAATTCCTATCTTTTCTTTCAATCCATTATACTAAAATTTTTTAAATATTATTTTAAACTGTAATAAGTAATAAATTTATTTCACTCATATATTTTATATTTAATGGAAATTTTAAAATAGAACTAATAAATTTCAATATATTAAATAAAGTAAAGAAATTCTTTGCTTGCAATGATTGTCGAAAATTTATTTTTAAAAATTTTTTTTTCTTTCTATTAACCCATAGAGATATATTATCTTTCTTTTTTACTTCTTTTTTTTCAGTAAACAAAAGATGGAGAAATAGAAGAGTAGTAAGTGTTCAGGAGATAATACTATCATCAAACAAACAAATATCTATCATCAATTGATAGTTGCTGAAATGATAACACTAATGAAATAGATATTATGTCCTATCATATCCTATCTCTTCCACTCTCCCTCTCTCTCTCTCTCTCTCTCTCTCTCCCTCTCCCTCTCTCTGTGAATATGTTGGATCGAACGGAAGCTGTATCAACAAGATGGTTCAGTGCAATTGAAGTGTTATAGTTCTTTTTTTGTAGTAGCAAACTTTTTAAAAAAGTTATTTGAATTTCCACATTATTTTCTGATACGATAAATAGAGAATTTAAAAAAAAAAATTCAAATTATACTATTGCTAACATTGTTATTTATTTCAACTCTTATCACCAACAAATAATGATTAATTAATTAAATTAAAATTAATAATAAATCATTTGAATATTCGCAATTTTACCGCTATTCATAAAACCGAAAAGAGATGATTGTTGGAAATTGTAAAAATAAAAATTTTAATTTTTGAAATTTGTAAAAGATAAAAGAAAAAACCTGTAACACTAAGCTTTCGATCTATTTTTTTTTTCAATTTTCAGTATCTGAAAAATGTAAAAGTTACGATTTTAAAGTCTGCCTAGAAGAAAATTTCCTCTTATTTACACAGGTTTAAAAAAATAAATTATTTTTTTTTTATATAAATTATTGATTTCGCCTGAAAATACTAACTGATATCATTTTTAAAAATATTTTTTACGATACATAAATTACCAAATTTCACACCTATCCTCAACACAATCAATCAAATCCAGTTTGTGGAAATCCCTTCATCGGTTACAATTGTTTCTTCTTTCAAATTAAAATGTTTATTTTACGAATTACTTTTATCCATTGTTTACAAATTTCAAAAAAAAGCAAAAAAAAACTTATCATTTAAAATTTACGTAATCTTATCATTTTACGTAATTATTAATCTAATCTTATCATTTAAATTTACGTATTATAATTATAAATGATTTGCAAAATAATATTATAAACAATTGTTACCTTATTTCATTTTCAATTCTTTGAAATATTTTCCAATAAATCCACACATCCTTTTGTCGATCACAAAATATTCAATTCATTTCCAAATCACTTCATTTTTCTCTTTTCTTTTTACAACAACCATCAATAACAGTGTATTCTGTAAAAAAAATTAATTTTTATTAAATATAATTGAAAGAATAAAAATTTTTTTTTTTAAAAAAGAATTTCTTTCTTTAAAATTACAGACAAATAATCAGCTGAATTACAGGCGGACATATACAATACACAATCGATGGTTTCACCTTTTTCTCGATTGATTTCATCATACTTTAAATAATCAACGAAACAATTAATCATATCAGTGAAAATTCTTCTTCACATTCCGTAACATTCGTCATTCCATTCTTGTCCTATAACTGTATTTTCTGTCCTTTCTTCTCTCTCTCTTTCTTTTTTTTGTTGTTCCCTCTTATTTTATTTATTTAAAAAAAAAAGTAAAATTTTAAACTGGAAATGGCAGTACGGAAAGGAAGAGTTTTGTAAACGTTTAATTTCACCAAATACCTATCTATCCTTCATTTTACCCCTCCATCTCTCATTCATATCCAACTATATCTGTACTACTTTTTTTTTTAATGTTCAAATTTTAATCATTTATTTTTGTTCATTACATTCTTTCTCTCTCTCTCTCTCTCTCTCTCTCTCTATCTTCTAAATCTATGATGATGATGACAAACTTTTCGTTACAAAAGTCCTGCCTGATCTTTCATTTGTTAAGTACAAAGAAAAAAATAATCAAAATCATCAATAAAATGATGTTATTACACCATTGCTAACAAATTAAAAATTAACACACAAATATGAATGTTAAAAAAAAAAGACTAAAATTTGATGAGTAACGATGAAAAATTTCCTCATTCTTTTTTTTATATCAAATTAATAATATCAAATAAATTACAAATATATCGATAAATAAATAGACAGATAGATTAGGCTGACACCATTATGACAGGTTTTTCTTTTTTTTAATTCAACAAGAAAATCTTGGAAAAAACGAAAACGAAAAAAAGTTTAGAATTGAACACAGCTGGTACTAACCGTATGATAGAGCAGGTGGTAAATAGTGGTAGTAGCTAAATTACGGCGGTTAAGAACAAATTTAAAAAAAAAAAAAGGAAAGAAAAAGAATGTTTGCCTTTTCTAATAATAAAATAAAATTAAAAAGATGTGGCGTTTTCTTCTATAGCAAATGAGAAATAAACGAAAATGTTTCATTTAAAGAAAAATTAAAAAAATTTTTTAACTCACAGAACTTTCTAGTATTTTCAATTAATCAATTTCAAACTTTGTTAAGAAATTTAATTATTTCTTTGAATTGCTTTGTGTGAGTGATTATGAATTGAAAACATATTGCCAAAATGTAAAATTCATATTAAATGTCTGAATAGAAACTATAAAATGTTAAATTATACAAAGTGTAAAGAAGAGAGAGAGAGAGAGAGCGAGAGAAACCTAAAATATTACAAGTAATTTGATACAATCAATAAATTAAACGATAACAAAAATTAAAATAGCAGAAAAGAATGAAATAAATAATACTATAATAAATATCCGTAAATTGTAACTGTTAAATCCATTGATTATCAATGATTAAAGTAATTTCAAAAAAAAATTAAAAAAAAACAAATTACATATTATAAGAAAGCGTAAGTGTTCACACTTAAATAATACCTCCTGCTATCCTCCAAAATGATCAACCAACAAAATACCATAATTTATTAAAATTTTAAAACAAATTATTTATTAAAAATTTAAAACGAAATGTCATTTATACTAAAATTTTAAACTAATTAATAATTATCGATTAAAATTGTTCACTCGTTCATCCGTTCGTTCGCTGTTGTCGTTGTTGTTGGTGTTGTTGTTGTTGTTTGTCTTACTGTCAATGAAAATGTATCGTTTGAGAGAGTACAAAAGAACCGCTGGAACAATTGAGTAGTTTTGGCTAAATTTTACAAATGATAAATGACAATGACGTCCGTCCGTCCGTCCGCCCGTCCGTCCGTGCGCCTATGCGCCCCTGTCGTTCGTCCGCCGCTCCTTCCTTTCTTCCTTTTTGCCTTATACAATCAGAGAGGACACACTTTGGCACGAATATGTACTTTTTTTTTTGCTTTCCTTTCTAAGATGCAGACAGTGTCATGAGGGAGAGGGAGAGAGAGCACGAGAAAGAGGGAGAGAGAGAGGGAAAGAGAAATGATTGTTGTCTGGTTTTTATTCTTTCACATCTGTTTAATAGCATAGATAAAGAGAGAAGAGCGGAAAAGGGAAAGAGAGAGAGAGAGAGAGAGCGATTGTCTATTGTTAATTTACCCAGACATACTTGGTCAATTGAAAAGATTAGAATAGAACAGGTAGACAGATAAATATGAATAAATATTGAGTGAAAGCATAGAATACAATTAATGTATAGAGAGATAGGCAATGAACATTTATATCAGAATACTTCATTGAATAATTCACTTTTTTTTTTTTGGAAAACATCCAATAAATCCAGCCATAAATCTCTCTATTCATATTTGTTTGTCTGTCTGCACCTCCCCTCCTCTCTCTCTCTCTCATTTGAGCCGATGGCATTCTGCCAAGAACACATTTTACCATTCAAGTGTATTTTCAAATTAAATTTCAATCGTCTGGAAAAGGATAAGAATGATAATGGTGTCACGTAAATCACGCATCATATTAATTTTAACGTAATAATCTCAAATGATAATAATTTCTAAATTACAATAAATCGATGTACAAATGCGAAAAAACTCTAAGCTAATGGAAAATAATAAAAACCATTTACATAATATCGTAATTTCAATTAATTATTAATTACATTTTAAGTATTTTTTTTAAATTAATTTAGAAGAAACCGAATATCACTGATCAAACAGGCTTATCATCTTTTCCTAAACAGTTAAGATTTCAGAATTTTTTTATCGTTTTCTTTTTTTTTTTCATTTCTGTACTTTCTATGTGTAATTGTTAGTTTCAGTCCCTGGCGAATAATTAATTTAAATTATTAATCACAATTTTAGCGTTTGCTAAAAGATATTTTCAATGAAAAAATTTTTGTTTTTTTTTTTCTGAAAAATGAAATTAAATGCTTTGAGGAAAAATGATAGTATGCATAATACTACGACAACCGAAAGGATAGGTCAGTGATTATTAGGTGCAAAAAAGGTTGATTAAACAATCATTTAGGAGAGCGAGAGAGGAAGAGAGAGGAATGAAGAAAAAAGAGAGAGAGAAAATTTACAGGTATCAATAACTAAAATATTATCATAGCTTTTGCTTGATGCTTACAAGTGAAGAATGAGCTGATTACCTACCTGTAACTGATTATATGGCACTTTAAAATATTCGTTCGCTTAGATTATATGGAATTGAGCAGAACTGATCGCAAATTTAAATATGATATTTTAAATTTAAATAAACTTATCAATGGGTGTGGTAAATATGTTTCCTATTTGTCAAGTAACAAAGCATAATTTAAAGTTACGTCATAGACAAAAAAATCTAACGGCCATCTGTCGTCTGAAAAAAAGTAAACAATTAGACTAGAAAAACAAATTTTTTTTTTTTTGAAATGCTTTTTCACTTTTTAGTACATTCACTAAATTATGAATGAAATTGGAGAGGAAAAAAAACGGATGAGTTAAATTCATTTAATTTATAACTTTCAATATTTTCATTTTTTTTTTTTGAAAAAAACGACAGCACTTTCCTATTCCAATTTTGCACAATGCAAATTACGTGAATTACTGATTTAAGGATAATAATAATAATAATAACAATAATAATATAAAGCTGAAAATTCTAATAGCAATCAATACGACCATCTAAATATTTTCATCAAAGTTATAAGGAACCATCAAAAGAATTTAATAAAATTTGAAAATTTTAAGCCATTTCAAAACTGTTTAAATTTGAAAACTAAAAACTACTCCACCAGTATCTTCGCCCAGGTCTCGTTTATTCTGAGCTCAAATACTAGAAGAAATTTTTTATTCACTGCCATTTCAACAAATTTAAAATTATTATTATTATTATTATTTATTATTTATTATTTATTATTTATTATTTATTATTATTATTATTATTATTAATTATTAATTATTATTATTATTATTATTATTATTATTATCATTATTATTATTATTATTATTATTATTATTATTATTATTATTATTATTATTATTATTATTATTATTATTATCATTATTATTATTACTATTATTATATTATTATTATTATTACTACAAACAACAAATTGTGATAATCACAATAATATTATTATTTTAAAATAAAAAATTGCAAAATGTTGAATTCCATCTCAACTTATGCAAAAAAGAAGAGAAGAAGAAAAAATGAAATGAAATTTCACATCGAAATCATTTCACACCAATCGTTTCATTTTGAACGAAACAACAGAGAATAGTGAGATTTACGAATGCGACAAAAAAATATTAGAAACAAAATAATTAATCATTTCAAATTAAAAAAGGAAGCTCACGGAAAAAAGTGCATTAATTGCAATTAGCAATTCAAATTTGACATTTACCTTAATAATTTCTCCTCCTCTTTTCTACCTTCCTTCATTCGTTCATTTCTTTCATTTTAAATTTTATCGAAAATTAAAATAATATTTAGAAAAAGAAAGATTTTGTATGTAAAAGAAATAGCACAAGTGATTCCATTGAAAAAGAAGTTTAGAAAAGTTTCAATTTCTTAATTATTACTTAAATTTTAAACAAAATAAATTAGCAATGCAACACTAATTGCAAATGAAAATCAATAATAATCTAAACTAGCTAGTTATAAACTAAACAAGTTATCTATTAAGCCCATCTATGATAACTGTATTATCACTTATATCACATTTATCAATGCAATCATCCTAATTCATCTGCAAACATAACTGAAAAATAGAAATTGAAATGATTAACACTTCAAAAAATCATACCGCTCCATAGCAATTTAGCAAATAGTATTGACAAAAAAACAAGAAAAGGTATATTCAATGACGAAAAAAAATTTTTTTCTTATTTTTTAAAAATTAAAAAATAATTAAATTTACTTTAGCACAGTCAAATTTAGCAAAGAAAAAAAATAAAAGTTTAATTAAAGAAAATATGAGGAAGTAGTGATAAGAAATGCTGATATTAATAGCAGTGATGATAACAATGATAAGACAGAAAAAGAAATTATCATCCATATGAATGATTTAAAAAAAAATGTATCATTTAATTGATGAATTAAATGAAAGAAATTCCATTATGCATTAATTTTCATATTTAATTCATAAAAATTTAACTTTTCCATACTTTTCTCAAAAATTTTGCAAAATTTTTTAAACAATTTTTGCATTTAATAAATTTTATTGCAAAATTTTTTTTGAAAGTAAAAAATTTTAATTTAATAAATAAATACACTGAAAATGAAGCACTCAGTAATATGTAGCAGAAGAAAAAGTATGCGACTTTGCAGGAATGAAAAAAAAAGTGAAAATTTAAAGAGAGCATATTTCATTGATAAATTTGCAAACAAATTCATTTATTTCTTTTTTCTTTAAACTGAAAAGAAAAAAAAAACTTTTCCTTAATTATTTCCAGAAATAAGAGCTTTTTATTTTGATAGAAAAAATTTTTCAAAAAGTTTATTACGAAAGATGAAAGGAAGAGAGGAAGAGAGGAAGAGAGAGAGAGAGAGAGAGAGAGAGAGAGAGAGAGAGAGAGGTTTCTAACCAAATAGCACCACAAATAAGCATCTTTAAGCAAAAGATCATCGATCTTTTTTTTTTTCTCTCTCTCTCTCTCTGTGATGGCACTTACTACGGTTAACTCCTACGGCTAGCTGCTATAGTAGCAGTAGTAGTAGTAGCAACGCATTACGATGATGTTGAAATAAGCTCATTTGGTGAGATTTTGAAAATCTTTTTTTTTTTATAAAAATTTAATTTTTTTAAAAAAAATTTTTTGCTATTTTAAGCAAATAATTAAGTGTATTTTATTTCGGTAAAAATATAATTTTCAATACTTTTAATGCAATGGAAGAAGAGAAGAAAAAAAAATTAAATTAAATAGGCTAATCTATTAGAAGAAATTTGATTTGATATCTGTTTTTGTACATTGCATCATTAAGTATGACGGGGAACGGGGAGGGGCGGGGTGGGGGGTTGGTGGAGGGGGAGGGGAGGAGAAAACGGCCAGAATAAGGCTAAAATTTCAGATTGATTGGAAATTAGCAAAATGAGGTAAATTAATGAAAGTAAAATCATTTCCTTTTTTAGAAAATAATGAGAAGTTTATTTTAGCTATTATTAATTAGCCATGCAAAATAGTTAAGTCTAAAATAAAAGGCGAAAAATTTGTAAATTTTTATTCATTCCATTTTATTCTTCTTTTGTACGTCGTATATGTGATTACCACCATATCGTACAATTCAAATGAAATATTACGATGAAAATTTAAATGAAATCGAAATTATCATTTCACTTGCAAATATGCTATATCTTTGAGCTTTAACCTTTTCGTTGATTTACACACACACACACACACACACACACACACACACACACACACACACACACACACATACACACAATTAAATATAAATTAATTATTTACTATCACACATACATATCATGATCATAATGATATGTGTGATTATTTAGTATCACACATATCATTATGATCATTGAAAAATTTAATCTAATCATTGTGATCATGATATGTATGTGTGATAAGAATAATCTTAAAGAGATTAAGATTGAAATGATAGTAGCAAAATTTACTGATCGAAATCGATGATAATGTGACAGATAAAATGTTGGCTAAATTATACAGAAGTAGAAAAAAAAAGGAAAGGAGGAGAATTATTAAAAAAAAATATTTGATAGGCAATTTATTTCAATTATATACGACAGTATAGCTAAGTTTTTTTTTCTTTAAAAATTTCAACTTTCGCATTGAAAAAAATGTTAATTAATATATTAATTAAGGAATATGAATTAATGAAAACACTTAACCACTTGAACAAATCATACTGTGTAAATCATAATTTTATCTAAAATTTAATTTCTCCAAAATTTTTCCAACTAATCAATGTGAAAAGCAAAAGTCAAACGTTAAATAACAAAGAGAAGAAAGAAAGAAAGAAAGAAGGGAGGAAAGGTAGGAAGGAAAGAAAGAAAAAAAGAGAAATGAATGAAGAGAGCCAGTCATACAAATAAGAATTGTGCAACTGAGGGATTGAAATGAGGGGGTGGAAGAGGTGAAGGGAGAAAAAAAAACAGTCCTCAAAAATGTGGAGAATACTACAACGCAAAGAAAAAAATCTGTCAAAGATTACAGGTTAGAAAAAAGAGAACGATCGTTTGCGAACGCTTCAAAAATGCCAAATAAATAATTCACATAACAACAATGGTCATATAGGCGGAAGTGTCGCATATAACCGTAATGTGAAGAAAGAGCAAAGAATAAGAAGAGAATTCCGGATGTGTGTTTTCCGTATTGATTGAAGCGCATAATGAATAGAAGGAAGGATATGAGTGTGCTAAAATAATTTTGCTCATTTTTTAAAACTAATTGACAATAATTTCACGTAGGTTTATTTGACGTAATAAGTGAGTACAGAAAGGTTGTTGTAGAAGACTTTGAAATGAATTTGAAAACTTAACTGACATAAAGTAATTTGCGCACTTATATGATAATCGTTTACTTTTCAACAATTCTTCTTCTTTCGGTTTTTTCTCTTTTTCGGAAATTGCAGAAAAAAAAATGGAATTATTTGGTTTATTTTTTTTTGTTTGCATTTTCTAAACGCAAATATTTTGTGCATTTTTCAATTACTCCTTTAATTTTTTTCAATTACTTTCTTAATTTTTTACAAAAATTTGTTACACTTGAAATTAATACTTTTTAAGATAACAGCAGTAGTAGTAAAAACGACAACAATAATAATAATAACGAGTAGTAGCAATAATAATAATAATAATAATGAATAATAAATAATAATAATAAATAATAATAAATGATAATAATAATAATAGATAATAACAAATAATAATATTAAATAATAATAATAAACAACAATAATAAATAATAGTAATAAATAACAATAATAAATAATAGTAAATAATAAATAACAAACAATAAATAATGAACAGCGAAATAGTAATTATTAAAAGGCAGAAATCCACTTATTAAACTTATTATGTTAGCTTCATTTATATAATTATCTAAAATAAACAAATTTCAGTATTAACTTTAGGGAAAAGGGATAATTCGTCATCTTTTGGAAGATATTATTCATTTATTGCTTCCTGTTCTTTCTCTTCAATATTTTAGCACTTTTTGCTAAATTATTTTTTATATTTCGATTAACCAAATTATAAATGTAATGTTAATTTTATTTCTAAATGCTATGGAATATATTCTCTCCTCACTCCCTCTCTCTCTCTCTCTCTCTTTCTCTCTCTTTCACTCTCAGAAGATCTGAGACAAATTCTCCCACAGAATTGATGATTGTGCTTGAAAATAAAAGATCAGATATCCAACATATTTCTCAATGTATTCATTTCAGTGAATATCAATCGCAAAAAAAGAAGAAGCCACGTAAATGATAAATAAATGAGCGGACTGTCATTGAATAAAATATTTTATGAAAAATTGAAATGTGTGGAAAAGAGAGGAAAATGTACTTTTTTTTTCTTTTTCAGTTGCAATCGATTTAAGAAAAAAAAAACCGACTCAAATAAAAAAGATATCTTTGATGAAAATTGTATGTCCCAAAAAAAAAAGAATTTTTTTTTTATGAACAAAAAGCAAAAAAAAAAGAAACAGAACAGACGAACTTTCTATTTCTCCTTAATTTTGTTCTCTTTTTCTTTTATTTCGTTAAATTAAAAAATTATACTAAACTTACTAACTCGTACTAATAATCGAAATAAAATCATACGAATACAAATTCAAACTTATATTTTAGAACTTTTCAACAATTTCCCTCTCATTTTACACGCATAACAAACTCCTTCCACAAATTCAATTATTGATTTTTCATAAATGATAAGTTATTTCAGCTGAAGAAGAAAGTGTAAAGGTGTAGTTTCACCGATCGTATGTAACCTTTAAGCTTCTTAACAGATTAATATAAAAAATTATTTCAATATGGCAATTTCACTGCTTTCCTTCCTCTCTCTCACATTTAATTAATTCACAATTTAATTCGTATTAACTCCTAAACTTTCGTTAAATTTATAAAAACGAAATGAATTTAAAATTTCACCGTTTAAAATACGTGTTTGAATGATAGTTGAATGTTGTTGAGTGTGATTTCGTTCACGTTGAACGTGATGTCGTTTGCAATCATTGTTAGCTGTATCGGCTATTACTGATATAATATCCGATGCTTTCGTATAAATATTTCTACCACTTTTGATATCACAACTATTACCTTTCTTCTTGACAGTTTCATTCATTGCTGAAATTAAATAAATTTTTTTTCGTAATAAATCAAAAATTACTTCTCTTTCATTCCTTTCGTAATTTAATATAATTCACTGCAAAACAAAAAAGAAAAAAAGAAAAAATAAATAAATACACTAAAGATTATTTATGCTTTTTTTTACTCAAAAAATAATTCACTCAAATTTGTAAAACAAAAAAAGACATAAAAGATAAAAGAAAAATTCAAATCATTCAAATTATTTTCTCATAAAATTTGTTGATTGATCAATTGCAATTGATTTGTATTGAACTAATCATCCATTTTACATCAAATTAATTAATCAGAAATATAGTACAGAAGAACAAAGTCGTAATTTTTCAATTTCTTTTTTCTTTTCTTTTGAAATTAGGAGAGAAGAGGACGCGTTGAATAAGAAATGTTTCAAAATCGTTTTTGTTGTATCGCCAAGAAAGTAGCGATAACAGATAAATGGCATCATTGATGATAAAACGGTGCGGTACGAACCGTTCCTTCGGCTTCTCTTCACTTCTGATAAAAGTGATTGATAAAAAGGTCGTGAAAATGTAGGCAATATATTCTATGCTTTCATATGCTAAATATCAATTATATTATTCCGCTCTCTTCATCTCACACCTTCCATAAACATTTTCCATTTCGTAAATGTTAAACGATCATTTCCGCCTCAAATATCTGCCTAAATTAAATGAAACAATTCATTAATATTAATAATAAATGGTAAATAATAACAATAATAATAATAATAAATAATAATAACAATAATAATAATAATAAATAATAATAAATAATAACAATAAATATTATAATCTATCACGTAACACTGTATGATTTAAAAATAATGTAAGTAACAATTTTTTTTCTTTCGTTTAATTATTTCAACAATTACATTCATCAATGATAGATGAGCATTTATCATTTCATTAAATTATAATTTATATTATGCATATACTCCTTAAAATTCCTACATTTAAAACTATGATAAATTCAACAAAGAAAAAAGACCTTATTTTTTTTCCTTTTAAATACTTTAAACTATTTCGTCACTCATATTTTCTCACCGTTTTCTCCTCCCTTCCTTTTTCTTTTGGTTGCTTTCTTACGGAAAATTCAAATTCATTTAATTTATCGAATATTTTCGCTTTTCCTTTTATCCTATCCCTTCTGCGCGTTTCGATGAAAGAGGAAACAATGTGAATATTTAAATGGAAAGCTTTTAGTGAAAAGCGAATCCATTCAAATGAGAAATTACTACAACAAATCACTCGAACATTTTCCATTATTAGTTCACACGTTAATTAGAAATGAAAAAGAAAAGATATCAAAACAAAAGTTTTTTCTTTTTTCAAGTATTTTTTCCCTCTTCTTCCAATCATTTAAATTTAAATTACAATGAAAAAAAAATTTCAATTAGCTTTCAGTAATGATCACAGTCTTTGAGTGCATAGCATAACTCAATCTTTTCCAACATTTCCTCTTTCAAAAATTGCTCCTTTCACTAAAAAATTTGTCAAGTGGATGATTACAATATGAATATGACGGGGAAAAAAAACGAAATTACAGGAGAGAGAGAGCGAAAGAGAGAGAGGGAGAGAGAGAAAGAAGAGAGAGTGGAAATTTGATTTCTTACAGTGCAACAAAATTGAGAGTGATGAAAATCATAAAGATTTTCTATTTGCAAAAAAAAAACGAAGAGATGTGAAATCGACGGGTTTGCTGTTTACGTAATGAAAGATCATTTTACTGAGTTTCAATTATTTAATATTCGCATAACATTTCTTAGCTTCTTACCTTTCCACCTCCTCACCTCTGTGCTTTTCCTCCATTAAATTTACCAATTTTTACACCACTCATTGTCTTTGCAGAATAGTTGTATAATAGATAAGCTAGGCTTAACTTAATATTAATTACATCTTTCCCCCTTCTCTCTCTCTCTCTGTCTTTGATATTTGAAGATAAATTCGTTGAATTTGCAAGCATTTTAACATTCGACATTTCAATGGATGTATAATTTAAAAGTCAAATTTACAAATGTAACTTAAGCACACTTAATTATCCACATATTCCTATTTGACATTAATTTATGCCTAAATTCAATGATTTAAATTTGATTTTAAAGTGCAAAATAAAATTTGTACTTTAAAATCAAATTAAAGTAAACAAATGAGCAGACTAAAAGTTGAATTAGTTGACATATAACTGGGCAAACAATTTCAACCAAACTTTCCAAATGTGCTACAATATTTACCTACCTCAACTGAAAACAAAACACACACACACACACACACACACACACACACACACACACACACACACACATACACACACACAACTAAGCCCTCAAACTATAACACTTATTAAGTTAATTAGTTGAGCTTAAAAAATTTTTAAATTTACAACACTTATCATAGGTCGATCAAAACACAGTGAGTACACCTCGTGTTCTTATAATTCTTAATGTCTAAATAATTAAAATAATAGTAGCCGAAAAATAAAAAAAAAATGGAAAAATTTAATGAATGATATCGTTTCGAAACAACCGCATGAAAATCGTTGTGAACGATGATATTTCTAAAGTTATAACAGAAAAAAAAGATCCCAAAAAAAGATAAAAGTAAGAATTTTTTGAAAAAAAAACAATTTCTGGAATAGAATGAAAAGGGAGAATGGACGAATGAAAAACGAATAATTGGCAAAATTTTTAAAATGGAAAATGATGCAAAGAAAAATAGGATTTTTTAGTTTTTAAAAACTGTGAGATTTGCGTATTATCCTACTATATGCTAGCAATAATCCTTTTTGAGATTTTTGTTTTGATAAGTACTTACTTCATTTTTATTTTCACTTTCACTATTCCTTTTTAGGCTATTTTCTTTTAAGTAATTCTTCTATGCATCACCGATATCTTATTATTTTTAACTTAATCATAAAATTTCCTTTCCTTTTGCTCTGTTTTTGATTAATTACGACAATTGTATTAGCTAATTTCATTTCTTAACAAAAATTTCTAGGAAAATCTTTTTAAATTCAATCAATATTTCTTGAATTTTAGTTGCTAAGAACTGCTAAATTTTTTTAAAAGGTCTTGAAAACAATGTTACGTTTGGAAGGAAATAATTACGATAGGAACAATTTCCTGACTTGAAAACATTGAGACACCTTTCTGATAGTTTCTAGAAGCTTAGAAGTGTGCTAATTTTCGATATGAAAAATAGACAAACGATGTCGCTGCTGTATTCCCAGAAAAACGTGAACTGTCTTTCAATCTTCACTTTTATGGTTTCTATTAGTGTATGGTTTACTTTATAACATGGCCTTTTATGCTGATGAACTCCTTACATATGTCATTATCAGTTAAAGTATGAAGTTTTTTTTTCTAATCTGCCATTTCAACTCTTATTCATTGCTTTTCTGTTAAATGCTTACTTCGCTATCATAGATAAAATGAATTAATTTAAACATCGAACCGTTTAAAATGTATATATGGGTTTTCGCATCATCTCATTCTTCGCCTGCCAAAAGATATCCCATAGCATCAATGGATCTAATTGAATATAACTCCTTGAGATTTAAACAGTTAGAATCTTCTTATTTTTTAATCAACAACAAATATCCAAAGCTCATCACACAGTTTAGCTCGACAGATAAAGCTTCCTTAATTATTCACAAAAAAGTTACTCATACAAGCACGTGTGCGCCATGTCATTAACACGTCTGGTAAAGAGTGGCAGATGTTGCCCCGAAAAAAGCGCAACACTTTTCTACAAGAAAATACAATACAGTGAATACAATGAAAAAAGAATACAATGAATTCTGAAAAAAAGAACACGATGAATTCCCTTAAACTCAAGATTTTCTTTTGCCAAATGGAAACAAATTAGCTAAAAATTACCAAAACAAAATTAAAATACATGAGATGCACAATTGATGAGAAAATTTTATGAGAAAAATCAGTATCACAGTACCACATTAGACCAGAAATTATTCTTCATACATTAGGTCTTCATTATTATCTTTTAAATCTGCAACAAATTTGATTATGATAATTTTTTGCTTCAAAATTAAGAATACATAAAAAAGCACATTAATAAAAATCATTAGTAAAAAAAATAAAATATTCAGGATCAATTAATGCATGAGAGATTAAAGCTAATGATGAAAACTAAAGTCATAAAAACATAATATGAAAAATAACAGCCTCACCACAACCTGCTAATCAATGGTAAAAACCTATTAATAATAGTAAGCGTCAGTGCACAGAAAAAAAATCAACAAACCAAGAAGATGCACAATGTTTTGTACTGTCCAATCTTTATCCTGATCCTGAGAATACTTGTAATAGATTTGCTCTTCGATAGAGCCATAAACTACAAAGTGGTGTACCATCATTTCCTTCTTTTGACCAATCCGATCAATTCGACCTATCGCCTACAAATCATTATCAAAGTTTTTTTTCTGATATGCAAAAAACTAAAGTACATTACTATCATTAAATATTTGTTGCTAAATAACCACTTGGATGATCCGTAATCAAGATCACAGATTTCAGAACAAAATCACCAAACTTTCATTTTTTCATATTTTCAAATTTTAGTCAACGTTTAACATCATACTTGAGCAATTTGAGAAACATCCATTTGTGGCTCCACAAATATTATATTATTAGAAGCGGTAAGATTCAAACCATGTGCACCCGAACTCATCGGCATGACAAGAAGCTGAAAGCAACCGATTGAAAAAAAATATAACAGAAATAAACGGTAACATAAATTTCATAGAACAGTCATGTGTACAATCAGCTTAGTTGGACACTAAATAAAGTATTAAAAGGAATCCATGAAAAAAAAAACTGAAGAAAAGGAGAAAAAGCAAAAACTTGCTTCAATTTCAGGTTTCAGTCGAAAATCAGCAAGGATTTTTTGCCGATTTGTACCCAAGAAGTTCCGAAAATTAATATTATTTTCGGCTAACACAGAACAAAGTGGACTGATAAGCATTGAAAGGGACGTAAACAGCAATGTTTTTGATGTTGGATCACGCAGACGAATTGATTTTATACGCCGTATTATAGCATCAATCTAAAGTCCGCAATTACTGTTAGCATTATGAATTTGAATAGTAAGCCAACAACTATTTTCATAGTCCATTATCTAAACATGTGAGATGAGTTAGCACAGCTAGTTGTTCAAAAATTAGCCAAAAATCGATAGAAGCGTTTACGATGTTGATGCCGATTTGCTCATCACCTTAAGCTTTACTCTAGCAGCATCGATTATAGTTCTTACTTCAGTTGCCGCTAAAAACTGCACACACGCTATTGAACCCTATGATGCATTTATGTTTGGTTCACGGTTCAACTGCAAAGATAATCCCGGCTTATTATCAGACTTGGAAAAAGGAAGAAAAAGTTTAACCTTAACAGAAACACTCCTTTTCAATTGTATATTGGGTACATCCAGTAAATGAGTGTTTTTTTCCGATGCTTTACTTTGCACGTATGAAATTTGACTTATGTAGGCTTTAGCTCGACACACGGCACATACAAGTAGTGTGTCATTCCTAAAAGTTTTACCATTTCAAAAAAAGACAAAAAAAGCTTTCAAATAATTAAAACTGCTAACGAGCTCTATTAACCTTCATATCATTATATCATTAATGAGTTCTATCAATATACATAATATGGCAACATATTATAGCATAATGGTTTTGAAATAATAGAGATCACTAAGTTACGAAAATTATTTTGTCACTAATAAAATACTAGAAATGCCATTTCCCTTTCTATAAAGAAGCAAAATACATTGTACGGATAATAATTCATATCGTTTTAATACTACCACCAAAAATAGCATCTTCTGACAACAGTAAATGAGTTTATTGAACTATAAAGAATCGAAGAAGCCCAAATTATCTAAAAATTACGTCGACTAAATCAATCAAGTTTAAGGAAAAAAAATAAATCAGTGCCTTAATGAGATGAGCTAAAATCGTCAAAATTGATTACCGTCTAGTAATCCGGTTAAAACATGATACGCAAAGGTAATGAGCACAAGGATAGACAATCCATGTATCCCTTACGGTTGTTAAGCATATTGGACAATCGTGCGTTTGTTGAGAACGCAAATTTGATAAATAACGCAATTTCGCTAAACTACGAGATTGCTTCAACTTTTCTAATTCCAATGCATTCAAATCGGACTGACGCTAGAAACAATGTGTTTATATGATGTAAATAAATACAAAAAGGCCATAGCAAAATTTATAAAATTCTCATAAAAAGTTATTGCTGTTGTGAAAACTCTAAGACTTCAGTGTATATTATCATCAACAACAAACACTATCTGTATATACCAAAGAAAGGAAAAAGTTCGAAAATATTCCGAAAACCTTATTGTTTTCTGTTCCTTGAATAATTAAATTAATGGGCAAACGTGAACCATATTTCGTTACATCGTCCGCTGTTGCATATTGCAAGCGAAGCTTACACTGCCGAATCTCATCACTGAAAATAGTATAAATGATGACAATTCCTTAATGACTAAATGCGACTCATGACAACTTAATGTCAAAATTTTGAGTTTTGCATGCGAAACTGGTAAGCAATCTCATTCTGAATTTATTCAAGCCATCATCAGTGGTTTGATTAAAACCGTTTAAAATGCCGCTAGTAAATCTCCATATCCAGATTTTTTTCTTGCTTTCTATCAGATAGTGTATCTCTAAAGCTTAAAGATTCAGAATTGAACTTCAAAAAATTAAAATGACATTTTAGCAGCATATTCATTAGCAGAAGCGTAAAGTCGTTTTGAAAGAGCCAATAAACTCTTGAACTCTTCCAGTTCTGTAACTGCTTCCTTTCCTAATCCAACCAGATCACACTGAATTCCTTTTTGCATTCGAATAAGAGTCCCCAGAAAAGTTCTAACGATTATTTCGAGGCTTGAAATTTTCTGCTCTCCAGCTGTACCTGTTTCATCAACATTTTGATCCTTGCTGCAATTTCAACTTTTCTCAGCAATTTTTTTATTTCAACGTTTTAATTTCAAACATAATTCATCAAGAACTTCAACCTAATACAAGATTCCCAATACATTCCACCTTGATAAAGTAATATTAAAGCACCTAATGACTTAGCCATTGAAAATGCACACAATGGGGAGATAAAATAAAAAACTTAAATCTGTAGCAAACATATGATATTTCAAAATCAGTATAAAAAGGAACAGAACTTACGACGTTTTTGAACCTCTAATGAAAAGTAGAGATTCCAATTGACTAATATGCTTGTTACACACGCACAGCGAGCAACTAAAAAATAAAAATAATGAAATAAACCTTACTGCGTGAACATTTATAGCCCTGCGCTTATGATTTTATATTGATCTAAGAAAATTTTCGTAGCCACATAAAGAATACGTGTACTTTAAATAGTTCAGTTCAAAATTTGCGAAGATAGAGATGTATTTTAATGAAGAACAATTCCACATCTTTCTGGCAATAACTTGATATATTCGCCCTTATTTTTTTGATAAAAAAAACAAACATCTTGCAATTAAAATACTTCTCAGTATCAAAAAAATAGAAGGTCATAAAACAAGTGAAAAAATAGGCGATATCACTTGTTACAAATTAAAGCTCACACATCACCATTTATCCGATTAAAATCCGATCCGATTAAAAAACATCTCAGCTACTGTTTTCATCAATAATAATATAAAAAAGTCAAGAAAACGTTGAATTAGTTAGATAAAAACATTTACTTTTTCGATGATTTTTCATTAGTGGGTGAAAAGTGACATGCAATAATAGCTTCCAGGATGACAACCCATTTCTCCTCCATAATATTATTCTTCGTAATATTTTTCGTTTCCGACAGCACCTTCTCCGCACAGTCAATTAATTCATCCCATCGTTTTACCACATACAAATTTAAACCCAACAAATTTGATGCCCTGCAAAATTTTGCCACAAATGACGACTAATTAATCAGATTTCAAAATCTGAAAACTGGCTGAATTCTAAATACAAAGCGAATTAAGCATATCACACAAGTTTTTGAAACCGAAGGAAAATAAATCGCACGGAACACTGGGCATCCCGTTGTTCTCGAGCGCAGTTCGAACAGCATCAATGAAAACGTGCTGCTGCCCAACACCGTTCACTAAACTGATTGCTTCAGACAACCATCCAATACTTGATTTTGCCTTAACAAATTATTTAAATCAGTAAAGCAGTGATGTAAAAGTCGCAGAAAACAAATGGACAATATTATCCATCCAATACTGTCACCTTAGGACATTACCGTCTAATCGAATAAGGTTTTGTTCAGAATGAACACAAAGACGAAGAAAGGAAAAAAGAGATCATCATGATGCGACAATATTCCGGATACGATTTTCAAATCCTAGCTTTAAAGTCTAAACGATCTACACAATAAATTAACACGCTCTTCTCAAAGATACAAGTTGAAAAATAATAAATTATTACTAGGTTGAAAAAAGTTACCTTCGACAAAGTAGCCTGATATTTTAAGGAAGATTCGACAACAGCAACATATGACTGCGTCAAATTTAAAACCGTTTGTTCAGTATAGCCCGTAGAAGCCGAATTCAACTGTAAAATATGATGAAAGCAAAGGAATATTCATTGAATATAAAAAAATCTCTTCTACTCCTCTCATGCTTCAGTATAAAACTCATTTAATGTATCAAGTTTGGACTACAAACAAACCTGAGCTTCAGCTTCATTCTGATTGATACCTCGTACCTCAACACCACTTTTTAGCAAATCCAAAATAGCACAAAATATATGAATTTGTTGTAACTTGTCTGACCTCAGTTGCCTGTAAAATTTATTATCACAATCGATGAAATGATAAATAATAAGATTTATTTGCATATAATAAAATAACCGGTAAGCGCATCTCGATCCTTTTAACCCAAGTTTGTGATTCATTTGATCTAGGTCCTTCATTGCACTGATCGCACCACCGTAATACTTCGCAGCATCAGTCACGTTTCCACAAAGCCATTCTAATCCGGCCAAACCTTTAAAACGAATAGAGCTGACTGAAGGTATTGATAAATGAAGCACCAATTATACAAGCTATACATTTGAAGCAAAGATTTCGAAAAGTAATTTTTTTTAAACTTCAAATTTTTAAGAATTTTGAAATTATGGAAAATTCCAAAAATTGCCACAATTTTTAAAACTTCAAATTTTCAAGAAGTTTAAAAGTTACCACAATAATACATTAATATATTTCGCTGATGAACTTCGGCCTGCTGTGTTGAGATCCGGAACAGTTCCTCTTGCAAACTCTCTTCCGTATTAACGTTGGCCTTTGACTGTAATGAATCATAACCGTAGGGACATCTAACTGTTCAGGAAAAATAGAATTTACTACCTAAATAAATGGAAAATCGGTAGTTTTAAACTGACTTCTTGGAAGCGAAGACTAGGGAAAACAATAAATTTGCGTAGTGACTGCAAGGGTTCCATTAATTTTTCGAAGTCTTTCCCGTGGAGCGATGAAATTGGTGTGTTCAAGCCGTACAAACAAGGCATATAACGAACTGAAATTTAATTTCGATTTTCCATTACTCATGATGGAGGATGCGGAATACACACTAATTCAATTAAATTCAAGAATATCACACGGAAAACGTGTGATATTCTTGAATTTAATGTCACTGTTCACTGGAATTTTAAATCAAGTGAAGTTCTTCATAATCTCTAATTACAAAAGGAGAAATAATCAAACCTCGCAAGCGACAGTTCGATAAAGTTGCACGATAAAATTGCTCCTCAATAGGCGTAAATCGTAAAACAGTTAAATTGCTATTTTTTGATGGTAAAAGCATCTAGAATATATTAAAATTGCTATTGTAAGTAATTATTACAGTTTTCAAGCAAATTATAAAATTAAACAATATAATAGGAAATTTGATTCCATTACCTGAGAACCGACAGTTTTTTTCGTGTTTCTCCACATTATTTTAGAAAACAAATCAGAAATTGGTTTTCCAATACCAATTTTATACAGGTTAAACAATGCATTACGCCACCAACATTCGTTGCAGAACGGCTCTATCCTCAGAAATCGCACAAGACCATATAAATCTGTAGATATGCTTCTAATTATCAATAAGTAAATTAAAAAAAATGAAGTTTGTCAAAAAAAACTGTCATTTTGACATTAATGTGCATACCTTGTACCGAATTGGTTATCGGTGTACCTGTAATACACCAACGATTTACTGCTTTAAGACCATCGCACATTAATGCCACTGAACATGACGTACTTTCCACCATTTGTGCTTCATCAATACAAACCTTAATAATAATGCAATAAATAGCTCCGCTACTATAAAAAATTAAATTGCTGAGCATACATTATGCAAAAGTTATAAAAAAAAAATGGCTTCACCTTAATCCTTCCATCAAAATCTTATTTTTGTAAATCAAAGGGAACAATAATTTGCAGCTATCATAGACAATAGATATAAAACGTTTAAAATGCACAAAAAAGTAAGTTCACAGATAATTAAAAACATTTTGAATTGTCATACAAAACATAGCACGCAACTTACACGCCACCATTCCACAGCCAACAGTGGAGTAGGAGCAATGTGATGCCTTTTGCCATATCGTAATGAATCTAGAAACAAATAATGCTTCAGAATACCTACATCGGAAAGCAATCAAGAAGGTCTAGAGTTTGCAGAATTACGACCCTCGTACCCAGTAGGATGGGTAAGTAGATATGTTAAGTGTGTAATTAGCAAAGTTATCGAACCAAGAAATATACTCCAAATTCTCATTCACAGAACAACTTATAATGATAATAAGCTCATAACTGATTAAGCTCAATTTTACATTACTTACACATAAGCATTCGTTTTCTGTTGCATAAGATCAACAGAGAAACCCCGCAGCTACTACCGAATGTCAAAGCTTCAATTATTTGCAAAACTTATTTCCTACGTCATTCACACAAATTAAGAAATTGAGCAGAAAAAATGAACATCGGCGCACCGAGCCTTGGCCGAGCTTCTACAAAATATACTTCCTGTCGGAGCGTCTCAAAAGAGCAGATAACAACATCCTGAGTTGCCAGATATTCTGGATGTTTGTAACCATCATTAACTAGTCCTCGGTACATCTGAAACACTGATCTGTGAATCAAAATAATTTCTAAATAACACACACAGCTAACAATAAGTATAAAACCCAACGAAAGTAACTGACAAAAGCAAATTAAGACCATTTCTTATCAAAACTACAAAAAAATGTCGAAGTAAATAATTTCAATTAAAATTTTCTACTTCTCACCCAATCTTTTTTTCACATTTGTAGAATCACTAATCATACAATAATTTTAGTAAAACTACGAGTAAGAATAAAGGAACAAAAATCAAGAGCAAAATACGTCAATTTTAATATCGTCACGGATATGCCGCTTCAACTCTTCATACCACTGGTGACAAATTGTCGATGGAGCAATAATAAGTGTACTTCTAACTGGATACACACTTCCCTATAATCATAACAGCATACGCAATGATTTTCAGATTGGGATTTAATTTCGGCCTTTTTCTACACATTCAATTTTCTGTTACCAAAAAAAATTGCAAAGCAATACAAACCGTATTTCGTGTATATAGTATTATATATATGTATATGTGGAATACTTAAAACATTGTCACACACCTTACCATGAATACATTCCGGACATAAAAAGGGAATGTCATGTGAACGAAATCGATCCCAGTAAACGCGTTCCTGAGAACAAATCGTTGAACACTCTGTACAAGTTATGGTTAACGGCTTCAGTGCGCTATTTCTGCCTTTACATCTCTTTGGATTCATGAATTCCAAATTGTCATAACAAAACATGCGCTGATATCTCGAATTCATCTGCCAAGTAAGGAAATTAATAACTATATAATTTAGAACTTATTTCAATTCTATTTTGGTCATTTAAGTTATTGTCAAAAAAAATCTTTTTTTGGCGTCGCACAACAAGACAATAGATTTGTAAAGTGAGAGGGTCATATCCTAACCGATTATCACCTACAATTATATTTTTCTTTATAGAAGATACAGAAACATACAACAAGCATATAAAAATTGTACACACAAAGTATGTTAAGAGCTGATAGCGCTGGATACATTCAAGGTATCCAGCATTATCGCTCTGTCGAAAATACGCTTACTTTATCCTTCAGTGCCGAATATCCGTCCGTCGCAGCCACAACTGTAGAAATAAGTTCACCGACAATTATTTTCACTGTATCAACTTCTATCGCCATATCTTGAGCAATTGGTGGAAGTCCTTTACCTCGTTGATGGCTTAATATTAGGCCAATAACTTCCACCGTCTTCCCAAGCCCCATCTCATCAGCCAATATACCACATGAAACAGCATCATCATAATCATAATAGAAACAAAAATTTAGAAAATAAAATAAACTCTACGTAATCACATTTACGATCTGAAGCAGATGCATTATTGGTAACATGCCACGGAAATATGTTAATAACTACGCGAACTACAATCAGTTCAGTTACAAACATGACTTTTTCTTTACATTATAGTTTTAAAGTACAAATCTTTCCATATAAGCATTAAGTGGAACCGATTTTAAATGATATTTGCAGAAGTTGGAGTTTGAGAAATATAATTACTCAATATAAAAATTATTAGAATTAAACATAAGATAAAAATTCAAATAAGCATTATATTAGGGTCAAAATGATTGTTGTAGAAAAGTCCAGCTTACAACCAAAAAAATAAAAGGTTTACTTTGATAACGTAGCCGCGATTTGTTTTTTCAAGTAAATATCCAAAGATACCTGGAGGACATTTACCGAATGATGGTTTATGTATCTCTCGTGACATAGATCCAGTAATCGGTGAGTATAAAATTCGTGGTGTAGTTGGCAGTTCAACAAAATCATTCTCTACCACAAATGTGGTTTGTTGATTAGAGTCTTCACGTGAAATCATAAAGCGTATTGCATCTTCCTAGATGTGACTGAGTACTTTTTAACAGACTATTGCAAATTTCATTGTAGTTTAGGAAAAGAATTTTGTTCGATACTCCTTTTTACTTTTTACTAAACTTTGTGCCCGACGAACAGGGTATATTTCTACAGTAACAGTCTGCTCGCAAGTTCAAGCAGCTATAGAATTTCTAGCCATTCCAAAAAAAGTACCATCATTAAAAAATCTTTTTGTTCCAACTCGAAAATAATTTGGCTTAGAGAGAAATATCCTGATTAAAGAACATTAATATTTTAAAGATGTGAAACGAACTTGATAGGGTCGTAGTATCGCAACAATATTTCCAGTAGAAATCCTCCAGTTTTTTACCGATTCTCGCTTCACACTTTCGAAAAATTCGTCAATATTCTCTTTTGCTTTTAATGAAAGTGCTGTCGAAGAAATAGGAGCTCGTACCTAAAGGTTCTTGTACTTAAACTTCCTAAAGTCGAAGAACTGAGCACAAAATATGATTTTGGCAAAATATGATTTTAGCTTTCTTCCATTATTTTCCCATAGCGACCATAATCAAGCTCTGTTCATCTGATAAAAGTCAACCGTGCCAGCTTTGTGCCTGTCACCTATTATTGTTACCAGTGATAAAATTTTTAACAAAGTATTTTACGGATTCATAAAGAATGAAAAAAAAATCAAAAGAAAGCTTACCAAATGAGGAAAAAATATTGCGATAATAGTTTTCACATCGACTGAATCATTTACGTTATAAATATTACTTTCGTGACTAACCGCACTATCTTTTACAAAAAGGCTGAATTTCAAAGCACCTTTATCGCTGATTGTTGCTACCATCTCGAATGTTCGTGTCCATCTGCAATGTAACTAATCTCCTACAAGAATTTTGAAAGCCAAATTATATTTTTTTTTGTGAATTTTTTAAAGAGAGATCTGATGACTGGTGATATGTCTTAAAAAAGTTCACAAAACATTTTGATATTGAATCGCGAAAAGTATCCCAATCGAAAAAATGACTGTAGAGTGCCAATGGAAAGTTCGGTCTTAATTAAAAAATTTCACACGGGTTAACTGCCACAGTGCAGATTGTCAACCATAAAAACTAATATTAATGCAAAACTAATGCTAATACTAATGCAAATAATGCACGCTGACGCATTAGTCAATATTTCAATGCAAAAAAATGAAAAGTTTTCGGCTTATTAACAGTGAGACAGTTGTCATAATGCCTTCCACTTCTCTCACCCCAAAAACATTTATGTTGGAAAGGAATTCTGTTATCATGGTTCTTACATTTCTCATAGTAAACTTCGCAGTAGCTTTCCAATAATCCCTACTGTGGTTTGCCTTAACTGTAATTAATGATTAAGAACGAAATACATCTCGGTCACATAAATCGCATGAAACTTTTACAAATTAATGTGATCTTAAATTCATATTTAAAACCATGTAATCAAACAAATTAAACTAGAATTTTATATATTGAAAACTAAAACTTAAAACTCACTTTAAATTTGACAACGTGTATAAGAGCCGATTTTTCTTTTCACTTAATCTGCCAGTGGTGTGTTGCCAGAACATTACATTGGCAACCCACAGCTTCAAACGCTTTTCCTTGGGAGTAAGCCATCTACCAAACTGCAAATGAACACTCTCAAGCAAGGCAGATGAAAAAAACATTCAAAGAAAAATCATTTGAAAATAGTCGAATGAATTTGTTGAATTTATCTTATTGCAATTTTGTCCTCAAAACAAGCATACTTTAATTTATGCGCAACCAAAAAACCAATGAATGAACATTTTTAATTTTTAATTTAAATCATATTTTAAAAATAAATACTCTGAAAAGGCCACATGTTCGACAAAACACCACACTCCGACGTCGACTGCCACACAACCAACGAACAGCTTCAATATTATCAATATCCTCGCTATCAACTTCCGTCGAACCCAGAAAGCAAAAGACGGTATTTTGGATATCCCCACTTAAGCAGTCGAATGCTATCTATAATTAAATTTAAAGTCTTCGTAGAGAACTTCAAAAAAAACAAACAAAAATTAGTGCGGAAATTGTCGAAAAAATGTACTTAAGCATTATAGTCTCTAAGCAGAAAAAACATTTAGTAAAACATCTCGGAATGAAGTTAAAAATTTTAATCCTTCTCTTCTAAAACTTACATTTTCATCATGTAAAGTGCATTGAGTATCGTTGGCCGCCTTCCTAACACGCCGATTCATATGATACAATGTCTAAATCACCTGCAACAGATACCTGCTGAATAATTTCAGCTTATTTTATTAACTAAATCAGATATCAAAGATTATTTTCGAACGAAGAAATCACGTCGAACTACTATAAACATATCGAATTATGAACAATAAAACCCGCAAAATAAAAGTTTTAAGATATGCGATCAAAGTTTATAATTTACTAACATATTTCAAGTCAGACTTTACTGACTGTTTTGTTATCAAATGGTATTTATCGCAAATATATATATTTTTTTAATATATTAATTCAAATTTGTCAAACCTAAAGTTTCTATAAATGCACTAAAAAAACACAACCGCACTTAAAACTTGAATATATCGAATTACTAATACAAAATTCCAAAAAAATATTAAAACCATGTAGTGGAGCAAAGTGTGAGCATCGAATTATTGTTTCACTTTAGCAAAGTATTTCTAAGTACTAAAATCATTTACCAACATACTTAGATTTCCAAAATAAATTCAGGCGCGAGTACAAATTATTAAAAGAAAAAACTAGAAAAGTTGAAAAATCGAACAGAAATTATTCAATGGAAAAAGCATATGGCATATGTTTAGACGATCGAAAAATTCAAATCACAGTAGTACTACCAAGAGTGAACACCGACTGATCCGCACGCTTTAACCACGTATCATTTCCCTGGGCAGCAATACTGATTACACTTTCGTCAATGTTCAACGGTACAGGTATATCCAGTATTTCTCCAACTTCACAGCAATTACCCAGCTGTCCACATTTATTCCATCCCCAAAGATATACATTACCATCATTGGTCAATGCAACACTATGCCATCCACCGCATGCCACCTGGATGATCGTCAAAGGTGTTAAACTTTCCACTAACTTTGGTTGTTGTTCACATTCCATCGTACCATGGCCAAGTTCACCTCGACTTCCTGTACCCATACTGTAAACCTTTCCATTTACAGTTAAAATCAATATGTGATCATTACCAGCAGAAAGTTGTCGGATTGACTCAGCGCATCCAAATTGCAATAGTTGAAAGTCATTAATTTTGTTATCGGAAAAAATTCGATATATTGATGGTTCATTGTTAGTTGTATTTTTAGCAAAGAAACATGAACGACTTGTGGTACAAATGAGAAAGTCCTCAACTTTGCTAAAATTTGATTTCATTCTCTCTTCAGTTTGTTGCAGATAGCAGTGAGCCAATTCCGGTATTCCACCATCATTACAGTCCATTATTCCACACATTGGTACCGTTTCCAGAGTGACATTTATCAGATATTCAAATTTGGGATTCTCAGGTATGGCATCCAAATCGAGGGAATAAACAAAAAACGAATCGATCCGAAGAGCGTAAAGGCGATGATGCGATGGTGCTAAGCCAAAAATGTAATTATGGGTGTTCGATACATTCCTGATTGCACCATCTACCTGGAATTGAGATATCCTTTGAAGAAGGTAATTTCGCACAATAATTCGTGATTTCCCAATATTTCGTCGGATTTCTACGATACCGAAATATGCAAAAAATATTTCGCATTCTTCATCCATCGTATCTTCTTTCATTCTAAATATTTCAAATTTTATTACAAAGAAGTTTAGACAATTTTTTATTTTATTTGATAAGTTTATTATCTATTTAATTTTTAATTTTACCGGTAACGCTGTTGGGAAAATTACTCCACTCTTTGATTCCTTAATCGTAATTAGCTAAAAGTGTTAGTAGCACTAATTATCAACTGTTTGCTTTGTGAATTTCAAGAGAACAAATTAACTACAACTGAGAAGCCTTCACGACCACCGCTTATCGAAGGTGTTAAATTGTAGCTCTTCAAGTCCATTAGCTCTTCCGGTAAAAGGGTGTTTGAATGGTATGAACGGGTCTTTTCAGTGTGTGAGTGATTGTAATTGAATTTTAGTTAAATTGTGCTATTATAGGTTCTACTGATTGACTACGAGACAATATGTTTCATCAATGCTTATTGCAAACATTGGATTTATCCGATTTGTTATGAATTCCAGCTTGATTATGAGTTCAAAAATACATTATAAATGCCGAAATATAGGTTCTTTTTTTTCAAGAGATAACAACGCATCGGTCAGATGCTAATCTTTTCTGCACATCAAAAACATTTGTGAATTCAAAGTTGAAAGTTCTAATTTTGGCAGGATATTTATGTTTATATTTTGCTTTATTTTTCAAATTGACATATAAATTAACTAAAAAATAGTTAAATGTTATAGTAGTTGTAGTAGCAACGTTAACTTCAAGTTGACTCAAGCATAATTTTATAGTTGTTTAACAATTTTCGGTTTTACTTAAGAAAAGCCGTATCCGCATAGTGATGTGTATCGTGTAGAAGTACCAGATGATAAAGTTAAATGGGATGTTGTTTGGCCAGAATATGCGCCACAAGACTTCACTAGTTTAGCAGCTACTAATAAACCTTGGGCAGATTCAAATAATTTCAAAAGCCAGAAATTCAAATGGAACGATATCGATGGATTAATCAATCGACGTTCCTATATGGGGTAAATTATTTATTCAATTACATCTGTGGATACTTCAACTGTACATTCCACTTCTGCCGTTATTCTGATCGTTGTTTTGTTAGAATTAAGCAATAGTTGAGTAAAATGAAATATAAATCCTGAAACCTTAAGAGCAGCTAAATGATTTTGTCAAATATTGATGAATAATCAGGACACAAAAAAATGCGTATATGTTAGCTTTAACTGTGAATACATGAGAGAAACGAGCAGCCAGGCCAAAATTCCATGATTATTTTCTTTATGCTAAATTCAGAAAATATAATTTGGACCAAACTGGACGACCAATTAATCCGGTGGGAAGAACCGGGTTACAGGGACGTGGAGTTCTGGGCAAATGGGGACCAAATCACGCAGCAGATCCAATTGTAAGTCGAATGCATTGTGGGCAATTACAATTTGTTGGGATCGCCCGGCGAGATTCCGGTGAATGGGCTATTCCTGGAGGTATGGTGGATGCTGGTGAAGATGTGCAGAAAACTTTGAAAAGGTAGGAAATATAATTTTATGATATGAACTCGCAGAATAAAGAAATCCTCGAAACTTCAGAGAATTTACGGAAGAAGCACTGGACGGCAAAAATTATCCGGAATTGGATATGCTTTGGGATAAAGGTGTAGAGTTGTATCGTGGTTATGTGGATGATCCACGGAATACGGATAATGCATGGATTGAAACAGTTGTAGTTAATTTTCATGATAACGATGATCGCCTAAAGAATGTCACGCTTAGAGTAAGATGTTTAAATGGTTGATTTTGCAATATGAGAAACGCTACTGGAGGAAATCGTTTCAAATTTTGTTGCTTCAAAATTACGTTTTCGGCTGTTTTAGCTCAATTCTGACTAAATTCGAAATTATTTTTGCCTAAAATAACGTGAATTTTTAGGCAGGAGATGATGCAATTAAATTACGGTGGATTAGCGTTTCAGCGAGTGAGAAATTATACGCATCACACGAAGACTTCATCAAATTACTTGTTCAACATCATGACATATGAACCAGATCTTTTATAATTTCAATAATTCTTGTGAAATAAAGTAAAAATAAGCAGTAATATCTGTATGTAAATCAGTGAAGCATTAAAAAGTGTTGCTTTATTTCTGTTCCATCATTTCAGTATTTATAATGAAGCGCGCATATTTTAGCATCAACAAATAATTTCTATGTACCATGTCATTATTAACATACTTTGTAACATATAAGAACTGGAAGATGAAAAGTTGAACTAAATTCATTGAGGGTTTCGAAGAACAAAAAAAAATCATTCACAAGACGCTTGATCAATAACGCAAGTATTGTTGTCGTCAGCCAGTAGTGGGTGGGCGTACTAATAGTATCGCTTTGGTGAACTAGTGATTTTCATTGGTTCCGATCATAGTTGCATTACTATATTTTCTGTAGTACACCGATACATAGTTACAATTGGTTGTGATTCGGTAGTTCTTCAGGTTTATTGTTGTAGTATGAATTGATTAGGGTGCAGATGTGAGGGTATACAAGGGTAACGCATTACGCATTTATCATGCTGAATTATTGTAAACGTTATTGAAGTTAAAGAAGTAGATCTGATTAAGCATAATCTCTCAAAATTTTGCTTGAAGGATTCAACGATGAGTAGACGACCTGGACCACCGTCGATCGATGGCCTTTATTCGCTGAAGGTATCATTTAATTTATTCTTTATGTATTTGATAGAAAAAAACGACAAATAGACGTGTTTTTTATAAGATCAAATATCTGGTTTAAAGTATTTGTTCAAGCATATTTTGTTAAAAGGTCAAACATGTCGTTTACACAAGTCAGATAAACTTTAAAATATATTGGTCTTTTTTGGTTTGTAGTATTGCATTGCGTTTTTTCTTGATCTGACCACTCTTTTGTTGCTAAGATACTAGATTTTACTACAGGAATGTATTTTTTACTTGCAAGTTTGATTAATTTACCAGCCTTTGTCAAATTTCATTCATATATTTCCCCATTACGTGTTTATGATGTTATCATTTTCACTACATTCGGTCAGTGGTTTAAACTGAATCTGGTTAAGTGTATATATTTAAACTGAATCTGGTTAAGTGTATTCTGTGATGTTCGAAATTTTTATATATTCAGTGTGATATTACAGATTGATAATATATCATATCAAACAGCACCACAAGATTTGCGTCGGTTGTTCGAGAAATATGGTGAAATAGGTGATATCCACATACCGCGCGATCGTTACACGAAACAAAGCAAAGGATTTGGATTCGTACGATTTTATAGCCGACGGGATGCCGAATATGCTATGGATCGTATGGATGGACGATGGGTCGATGGCCGTGAGATCCGTGTTGCCATGGCACGTTATGAACGCCCAATCGACGAACGTAGTCGTAATGGTGGTGGTAGTGGTTACAGAAGCAGTCGGCGGTTAGTGGGTTTACGTTTTTAGATACAGGATACTTGAAGTTTAAATCACGAGGAAAGTCATAGTTAAGTTACACTAATAAGTGGTTCTTTAGTCGCATTTGACTTCTCTAATCTGAAATTTAGGTGACACTTGTGACTTTTCATAAAGTCGTCAAAGTGGACGACCGTTGTTAGTGCATCATCCCTTACAAAGTTAGTTAATTTTTTGCAAAGTAACTTGCCGAAAAGTAATAAATCTGTAATTTTTGAGGCGGCCGTGGTTTGCTGCTGCTGCTGTTGCTGCTGCTGCTAATCACCGAGATACAGTGTAGCTGCTGCTAGCTGAAATAAAAAATACATCAAGCAAAACGTCCACATCTCAGGGGAAAATTGGCTGGCTGAGCTGCTGTTCCATGTAGCAGTTGACTGCTGCTCTTGTTGTTGTTCTTGTCGTTGTTCTTGTCGTTGTTGTTGTTGTTGTTGGGCAGCATAGCTGTTCAGCTTGGCCAGAACCAAAAAAGGGAGAATGAGAGAGAGATTCCAGTTACAGAACAAAGATTAATTACATGCTGATTGCTGATTCTGTGTTACATTTGATGGTCAGTCAGTTTTTCGTACAAAATCGTTTCTGTGGCTTTTTGGGTATGATACGAAACTCCTGTGTGATAGCATCCTGAATCGACGATTTACCACTTAAACCTACCTATTCCGTTCCGGGATTGCAATTTCTTGTCTCACTCACTTTAATTGGATGATTAGGAACTGGATCTTATACTTTGCTTACATGGAGAAAAATGGACAGAAAAATCAATAGTAGAACGTCCTGAGATGAATTCTCGTAGTATAATCAGATTCACATAGTGCTTGAAAGCAATCAAGTTAGGGAAAAAATAAAGTCCCTTTATTACTTAAACTGTAATAAAGTTAGACAGCTCAATGTGAGTTAGTCCTTAAATCATAAGTTGTCATCAGAAATAGATTCACTGGGACTAATTGACACTAATGAACCAACTATAACTTATTTAGTATGTTAATATTTCGATTAAACCGATTTCGTAAAAAAGGACATTTTGTGCAGATTATCAACGAGAGTAGTTCGCACTGTTTACATTTACAGTCAACGATAAGCATTGTTTTTCAGCTCTCGATCTCGTTCGCGTTCACGCTCACCACGACGTCGACGTTCCTCAACACGAAGTCGTAGTGGATCCCGATACAACGAAAGACGATCGGCTTCACGCGGTCGAAGTGCTTCGCAAGATAGATCGCCGATATCTCGAAGATCTGTGAATTCAAGCAGCCCATCACACAGAAATGCTTCCAGAAGTCCGCCACCTCGTGATTCTCGCAGTCCTGTGACACGTGATCGAGATAGACTTAATGATGCATCGAATGGAAATGACAATAATTATTGATACGTTTATGTCTCGATTACTGAAAAAATATTATTTTAATGGGCATTTTATTTTGCTGCACTACTTCAGTATATTTTATTTGCTTTTATTTTTAAAAAGAAAAAATATTTTTACAATATTTCCACAGAAACACTACTGTAAACGGATTCTGCGTTGTATAAGTATTAAAGATATAAATGTTGTATGGTTTTATAAATCAAGAAAGGTTTAGTTTTATAGATGGCATTAAATGCAGTTGTTAAACTACTAAAGGACGTTAGAGTGAAGAAAATGTTTTTCTGAACTCGTTTGAGTACTTCATTTAAATTTGTTATTCTAAGATTTTTATTCTCGAAGTTTCTTTTTTTCATGTTTTACATGGTTCTTATTTTATCCGCAAATTACTGTGGTTGATCAATTATCATTTAAATTACGTAATCATGCACGAAAATGTTAAGTTAAAAGCACGAATGCTTTGAGTTTCAGCATAAGTGAAAATCAGCATAGTAAAGTGTTGTATAATGTCATTTTGGAATTGCATTATGGTCCTAAATTTTTGTTGCATTGGTGACTAAATTTATGGATTTATTTAAATGCTTCGTAAGCCGGATTCCTTAATGCAGTACTCTTTCGCCCGGTTCAAAGTAATTGCAAGCTAAAGTAGAAGGGGGAAGGATATTAAATAAAAAAGCGTATATTTATCATTGTATTAGAACGAAGTTAATAGTCCTTAGTCATTGAAGAGTTTTAGCATGTCCTGCAGTGATATGATTTGTGTAATTTATCTCTGTCCCAGTACTGCATCTGTTATTATCTCATGGGGAGGGGCACAATCTCCACTATTGAAGAGTTTATGTTTTAGAATGATAGCGCCATCCAGAACCAGGCATTCTAGCTACAATGTTATTAAGGGCAATAATCAAAATGAGGTCTGAAAAGACAATAGTCAAAAATGCCATATTATATGTTTCTACTACAACAATCAAAGCACGTCATTAGATTTTAATCGGTTCATGCAAGAGATATGATAGTCGTCGTTTCCATGAACTTTATCACTAATATGGTAAGAAAGCGATAATTTGCACAATATTAACGATTATTAGATCTGCCACATATCCATCTATTCGCTAATTTCGTTGTTGATGTTTTTGCTTCCATTTGAAAGGAAAGGTTTTTTTTATATTATCAAGAAAGACATTTGCTTTAAGTTGTTAAAATTAAAGCACAAAATTCTGTATAATAACTCTGTAATTTAATTCACAAATGAAATATCGTAGTGGAATAAAAATAACACTAAATAGGTAGCAATGTAAAAATTGCAATTAAATAAAACTTGTTAAATTATAGGTTATAATGATGTCATAAAAAAAGAAGTGATCATTTGTCACATGAATACTTCCAGAAGTTGCAAATCACTATCAGCTTCTGAATTCATCGTTCCATATGAAGCCTAAAATAAGTCAACGAAAATAATAATAATGAAATTAAAACACAATCATTGATCATCAATTAATATTATTGCGCAACCTGTCTTCTATTCGAATTTAGTGGGTTTTTTAAAAACTAAGGTTTTTCCATCTCATCTTTTCCCTAATTTAAGTTAAGCTATAGAAATAGATGAACTGAGAATTGAAATTCTATGTTTAATATATATTCCAGTTATTACTTTATCACTAAAGTATATAATTCTATGTAAAAATTCATTAATTCATTTCATCCATAGAATGGTTAAAATGTGTTCTTTTTTTTAATCATAAGACTTCTAACCAACCAATTCAGCTGGTTCGCTCATTTCACATGATCGGCACACGTTACGTGAAAATAGTCCATCAATTGTACACTGACAATTGAAACAATACTTTTCTCGTTTGGGAGTTACCTTAGATGCTGCTACCAGGAATCCATGCTTCTTGAAAACGCAACAGATAATCAAATGATCAAACTAAGGAAGGAGCAAGGAAGACGTTTTAACACTTAAAGATCATTTTCATTTACTGTAAGAAAAGGAAAAAAAAAATAAATGGAAATAATAAGAAATTTTATAAAAGTAACAAATATAAGAATATAATTTATGCACACTATTGTCACTGATAACTTAAAGAATTGATTAATTGGAAATGATGAATCATACGACTTATATAAATGATAAATATTAACTATGAGGTGATATCTCCATACTTTATATCAGCTATGAAAAAATGATATGATAATTTTTTTTTTTGATAATGCAATTACTTACAAGAGAGAAGACAGCTCCAAAAGTTTGTTGGGCTAAAATTGAACAGCTATCATGTGGATGCAGTAGAGATGTACGTTGTCCAATTTTTGCTCCATTTTCATCTAATAATTGTTTTGCATCCATCCCTTTGATAATAATTTATTTTTATCTTTTTTTTTTTAAAAATATATTTCAGTTATTGATATTAAATTACAAAGAATTTTTTCTTAATTCTTAAATCGTAAAATTTATCCATTTGATAAGGTAAATTAAAAATAAATTTCAATTTTGTTCATTCATACTTACATTTCAATCTAACAGAATAAGAGATGAATAATAATTGCAAAGAATTATGCTATCATATGAATGATGATAATAATGATAATAATAATAATGGTGATAATGATAATAAAAATAATAATGAGTAACAATAATAAGTAATGATAATAAATATAATAATGTTGGGTTACTGCTAATGGTTACAAGATTTTGACAAACAATAGTTACGCTAATATTTGCTAATTCTTGCATAATTAAACATTCAATTAGTCATTTTCAAATTTGTTTAACTTTTTATTTCTTTATTTTAAAATAATTTCAATTTTTAATTAGAATATTTATTGATTTACCAATAATTTTGCTTCCATCACTTGTTTTGAATTTGCTTAATGTTAACAGATGCATTGTAATATCCTAAAATAGCTGAAGATAAATTTATTCGTAGAATGAATAAGCAAAAATTTTATAATTTAAAAGAAAAAAAGAGACGCTACGCCAATATCAGCCCTATAATATAATAATGTAATTGATGTTTGTTGAATTATTTCAATCAGTTAAATAATTGAAACTTTAAAAGTTATGTGGAAATAACAAATTTACCTGTTCAAGAAGCATATCTAGCATTTTCGTGTGTTCATGTGGCAAACATTTTCTGCACATAACCAAAACAATACTCTTAGCAGAGGCAAATCTAAATTAAAATTAAATTGAAAATTTGTAGCATTTAATTTATGGTCTGTTTTGTGTGAGTAACATTGACCGTATCATTACTGTTCTGATCAATTGTTATTCATACATTTCTCAAATTGAAAAAAATTAAAAAAAGATTTACCGAAATGGAAAATGTTTCACTGTAAATTCCAAAGCTTTTTTCGGACAATGATGTGGTGTTTCAATTCCGGATACCGGTTCGAAACTTTGCTGTGTTTGTTTGACAAAATTTGAAATATCAAGCAATGCTTCACCTTGTTCATAGTGTACAAGTGGTTGATGATGAATTCCTTCACCTCCAAAACCTACCCAACCAAAACGTACTGATCTGAAGTGTCATTTTTTTTTTCATTATTTCTCTAAATAAAGTAAACATTTCAGTCATGTAATACTGATGAAATTATAATTTGGAAAATTATTTGCTCATAAGTACTCAATTATACTACAAAACAAAGTGTTGCAAATTTAAGTAATAGACTATTTATTTATAAATTAATTAAAAAAATTAAAGAAATCACTAACTGTTGCTCTTGGCTAATTTTTTGTGCCATTTTTGCTATTTTATCTTTGTGATGATTTATACATTTCCTTTCTTCAACAACAAATACAACATCATGCTCAACGATCGATCGCTCAATTCGTCTCTCATCATCCAAATGCAAATCATTGTCACATTTCACTACAATTTAATAATTTAATTTTTTAATAATTAACAATAATTTAATTTTTTCTACTTAAAAAAAACATATGCAAAATTAGGATATGTATAAAATGAATAGAAAAAAGTTAAAAAGAATACAAAGATTAATTTTTACCGCATTCATGAGGTAATGCTGTAATGATTCCAGCATTTGAGCATACTTGAAGGTATGCTGATGTAGCTGTACAATGCTGTTGTTTTCCACCATTAGAGCAAATTTCTTCAAATGGTTTTGGTCGTATCTTAAATTTAGAAAAATAAATTATTCCGTAAATATTAAACAAAAAAAATAAAATAAACATTTTGTAAGCAATTTTTTTCAGACGGTTAAATTTTTTTTTTTAATTTTAATTTAAATTTTTTTCAAAAAAAACGAAGAAATACTTGAGTAAAACAACGCTGTAATGGACTATCGGAACTTTGAAAATATTCTTGGCAACGATCATCATCACGATACGTCAAATCTCGTGCTTGATTTACGCGACATTCACCATTTATTGCCCAATGCTCGGCTAACACATTTAGCTAGAAAAATATTTTTGTTGAACTGAATTATTCCTTCATTACGTGATAGAAAAGAGTGATGCTTGGATAATTGAATAGATTGTATGAAATTTTACGTGGAATTTCACGTATTTTTTTTTATTTTATATATGACAATATCATATGGAAAAAAATAGCGTTAAAAGAAAAATGCTAAACGATTATGAAAAAGCTTAGCACTAAAATTATCCATAACATATTGTCATATAAAACTACCAAGAATTTAATTTTTGATTAAATTTTTATGAAATTTAAAATGATCCAGTTTTTTCATTCTGAAAAGAAGACCAATATTATGTGATATTTTTTGTAGTGAAAAAATTTTAAATTAAAAATAATTAGGGTTTATTTTACCTGATCATTAGGTGTACCATCTACCAAATTGTAATCATTCGATGGTTCATTATCATTTGATCCAAGAAGACCATTACTTCGTCCATGCATTCGTCCCGGTAAAATAATTTCACAAATATCATATTGGCTATTACATTGTACACGTAAACCTTCGTATGTTTTTAATATCGTCCATTGATCTTTCCGATAAACTGAGATTAAATTTGCACCGTCAACGCTATCAATATTCTCCCATGGCATTGATACTTGAACACCATCTATGTGCACCTAAAATCTATTAAATCCACTTGAATATGAATTTGTGATCATATAATTAAAATTTTGGAACTGTTGGAGCTCATTAATTCCACCCGTTTTTTAATTTAAAGTAAAAAATTAAAATTTTTAAATAATAAATTTTAGCGAAAAGCGAAAAGTGCAAATAATAAATTTTAACGAAAAGTGTAAAAGTGTGTTGTATTTTGCTTGAAATATTAGTGTGATAGTTCGGCGGCGTACCTCTCTACTTATTGTACATCAAAAATTTCAACTTTTCAAAAGAGATCATTATGTCAATTTTATTCAAATTATTTGTTAATTTGCCAGTCAATGAAAGAGTCATTAAAATTAATGAATAAATAATTGGAAATAAAATATAACATTTCCATTTCTGTGCATGATCACTTCTTTTCCACGTAATTCAATTTTAATAGCATCTAAACGTCCTTGCGTTGAAAATATAGCTAATAGTGCAAAACGTTGAGTACGTAAATCTGATGCAAGAAGATATTCACAACGAGCATGAAATGCGAACACTCTTCCATCAAACGATATGAAACGATTACCGTCAATTATATAAGCAATGCCTAAAATTAATTTAAAATTAAAAATTTCATCAATTTCTTTTTTCCATTTTACACTGTTACAGTGCTTATTTCAAGCATTAATGAATTCAACTAAAAGTTAAGTAGTAATTTTTTCTTTTCAATAACAAATTAATAATTAATATACTTTTATGTAGCGCTATCATTTTCAACGGATTTAATTTTCCTGATTTATATGTGTAAATTGTACGTGACAATGATTGTGCGAATTCCTGAAAGCATCAAGTGATAAAATTAAGTGATAATAAGAAAAGTTTTAAATTGCTAATTAGCAGAATCAAACCTGATCTTCAAGCGATAATCCAAATGATTCAATTGTTGCTGATTTTAGAGCAATGAAATGTTGTGGATGAAAAATGCCTAAGGCATCGCTCAATGATGTAACACCGTATGGAACAGTTACTTGTAGCTCATACTCTCCAGGTGATAAACGCTGAAATCATTTAAGTGAAAATTATGAAATCATTTAATTTATTGAAATCATTTAAGAAATCATTGAAATCATGAAATCATTTATCTAATATACGTTATGTTATCAAATTAAATTAAATTTAAAATTTTTGCCTTGTACAATTTAAAATTTTTAAAATTACATCAATTTTTCTTACTATAAAATTAATTTTCATTAATAAATAAATCAATAAAATAAACCTTATAGATCGGTACATACTGTTTCCAAAATTTTTGAGCTATTTCGTTAGCTGTTATTTTTCCTCGAAGATAAGCAATAATTTGTTGCCAATTTTGACGAATTTGAATTTCATTCAACGATTCAGAAATAGCACTTGTCACTTTACTAAGCGCTGACACAATAATTTTGTCGAGCAAAAAATTTTTAATCTAAAAAGAATTCATTTCTTGAAATTTTTTTACTTTAATTCTGATAATGTGCAATTGAACTGCTTTTGATAAAATAAACATCACACTCTCATTTACGAATAAGTCTAACTTAATGTTCCAATATTAAATATTATAAATTAAATAGTATGAGATATGTTTAGAAGTAAATTTTTGGTTTAATCACATTCGAAAAAAACGAAACTATTAACTAAGCCTTACTTAAACTAATTAATTATACGATTTATTTATCTTGTACATCTTTTATTTTTTATTTTTGTAAAACTTTATTTATTGAAAAATTTTAATTAATAAATGTATTTATTTAAATAATCGTATCATACAATCTATTGATCTATTGATCGTATGATACGATTATTTAAATAAATACATTTATTAATTAAAATTATATGAAATCAATTATTGCTTCTCTTCAACATAACTATATTTTCAACAATTTCAAAAAAAGAAAAAAAATGATTAATAATTAAAAAACACTGAATAGGAGTAATAATGAACTTTGGTGTAAACTTCGAGTGCTTCTCCCTCGTAACGTCTACGATTCATTTCAACATCAACGATCATCCTTTCTAATTTTGGCAACTGATATTGACGACTTATTTTTCGCATTTCATGAAGTATGCTTTGTATGATATCAATTTGTTCAAAGTTCTCCTTGTATTCTTCCAGTGCTCCTGTATGAATAAAAAATTCTTTTTAAAATATGAAAAAAATATTTTTTTTAAAAAAAAATTCCTGTTCAATTACAGTATCCCCACATTACAGTACACCAATCAGTTAATTAAATTTTAATTCTAATACATTTGCAAAAAAAAGGAAAGTGAATAGAAATACAAAAATATTACTTCGTAGATCCTTTAGCTTTAGAGTATCTTCCAAGCGATCGATCACTACAGCAGCATTTCGTTGTAAATTATCCATCTTAAATTGTCAAGCAATTTCAACTTTATGAATATGATTAATCAGATGATTATAAATACGATTAATCAGATGATAAAAACAAATTGAATTTTATAAATGGAGAACTAAGATCAGTGCTTAAAAATGTTATGATTATTAACTGAGATAGTAATTATCACTTCAAAATGCTACTGAATAGCTGAAAATTAATAGCATTTTTATTTCACAACTTTTATCACTAATGAATTTCAGTTCAGTGATAAGATTTTTTTCTGCACTAAAACATTGCAAAAATGTGAGATGAACTAGAGACCTCGTTGTATAATTGATTAATTAGATCTCTGATCGGTTTTAAAGCATCAATAATTTCTCGTTGTATATCGTTGTAATCATCTTTGAATTGTTGTAATCGATTGATAAAATCAGTATTTGAGATAGATTTGACAAGTTTTTCCATTTCCTGATAATTTTTAGACAGTTTAAAATTTTTACGAAACAATTTAAAAATGATAACTTTAAACTAAGAGTTTTTTTTTAAAAAAAGCTATTTTAATAAATTGGTGAAACCTGATAAGTTCGATCATATGCAACAAGAATTGTTTCTTTAATCATTTCATAATTACTGTCAATCTCATCCACTAAATTCGCATATTCTGAGCCAAATTCAATTGCAAAATTGCTAAAAAAGATAAAATTATTTCATATTATAAAAAAACAAAATATAAAAAATATTATACTATAAAAATATTATAAAAAGCATATTATAAATATTATAAAAAACAAAATTATTTCAAATTATTTCACAATCAAAAATTTAATAATTTTTTTCCATTTCATAAAAATTCTACAAACGATTAGCAGTAGCAACAGTAGAAGAAATGTACCATTCAAAATTCATTTTGTAAATTAAGAAGAAACTTAAAAAAATAAATGAATTGAAAAATTAGAGGGTAATTTAATCGTAAACTAATATGCTTACAATTGTTTACTCAATTCTATACAAAATATCATCCTTACTTCTCATCGTCTACAAACAAAAATTTGAACTGTTAATTTGTGTAGCAAGCATTGCAACGCCAATGATAATTTCCATTTAGCCTTTGTCGTAGTAATACTTTCAATTTATTGAAATTAAAAAAATAAATTCACCGTAATTCATCGGTCCATTCCTTCACTGCTTCGTCAAGCGTTGCTGCAACATCGTTAGCGATACGATTATGCGCGAAAAATATTGGAAGAAATGCATCCTTCATAAATGTGTATTGATGAAGTTCGCTACTTTTCGGTACTGCTTCTTTAACTCTCTCCTACAAAAAAAAACACTTGCGACAACTTTAAGTTGATAATAATAGCAATAAATAATAATAATAATAAATAATAATAATAGCAATAAATAATAATAATAATAAATAATAATAATAGCAATAAATAATAATAATAAATAATAACAATAATAATAATAACAATAATAATAATAATAATAATAATAATAATAATAATAATAATAATAATAATAATAATAATAATAATAATAATAATAA